>WIPJ01067643.1:30291-61594 GCA_018155075.1 Cassiopea andromeda | reverse complement strand
TATATATATATATATAAATCACATATATATATATGCTAACTTGCAAAATAGTCTAAGCATCATCATGAGCAAATATTTGGCATGCCCTAACATCAATAAACAGTGAATCACCTTCCTATCCTTGATCCTCGTTTCTTCTTTTTACTTGCTGTGCAGATAGGACAATAAGGTTCTTCTGATGTCTGCTGCAGGCAATGTTCATGGTAGAAATGTTCACAGAAAAAGACCACAAGATCAGTTGTTTGTTGGCTATTTTCTACTATTATACCGCCTTGACAACCTTCACAAATGGCATTATCTGATACCTGATGGCCGTGGGCTTGAGCTCGTATCTGCCTCTGCATTATAGCAACACTGTCCTTGTCAAGGATTCTCTTACAGCCTTCATGAAGGGCAACTTGCAGGTTGTAATCCTGAAGAATCTTCACAAGTGAATCTCTTAGTCCAGGTATTTTCATATCTGGTTTGATTTTTCCAATTAGGATAATAGGATCAATTGCTGTTCCAATATTCATAAGGAGCTCTTTCACATATTCTGGCTTATTGATGGAATGATTGATTAAGTCTTGCCATAGAACATCATCTTTCTGCTCCTTGGTAAATTCAATTGCCTTTTTGATGTCATTCTCTTTTTCAATGATCATGGACAATGCCTTTTTGCTGTTGCCCATTCTGCTTAGCAAAAACACCATCTCTGGGATATATTCCTTCTCCTCACAAACTTTGAAAGCCTTCTCTAAAGCATAGTAGTTACTACTTCTTAGAAATGATAATAATTTTGCTCTGTCAAACTCAGCCATCAACTCAACTTGCATTTCATGAAAGTCTTGCCCAGCATGAGCATCTTTCAGAAACAAAGCATACAGAAACATATGTAGCTGTTTCTTTAAATTTAGCAACTGCCTCACAATGTGCTCAACACTGATTATATCAATGTTATCAACCAGCAACTTCACTGCTTTCTTTTCATCGATTTCCATCAAACTTGCAATTTTATCTTTTACAAACTCAATCAAATTATGTTCATGGATCATATCAAACACACCAGCATCTCGTAATTTCAAATATATTGCAAGTCCTTTGTCGTACTTCTTCCCACGAGCATATAGTGTACCTAATGTCTGTAATAAAATTCTATTATCTGGTTCATCTGTCAATTTTGCCTTCAAGACAACTATTATTGCTTCACTATTGTATAAGTCAGTTGGCCATTCCTTTATCAGCTTCTGAAAACCTGCTATATCTGTTTGCAAATACTCATTCAGGATCATTTCATAAATAGTATGGCTTAGCCGTGTTCTCTTATATGGAATTTCAGGAGTAATTGCTTTCAACTGCCTATACTTGGCAAATCTGTAAATCTCTTCCTCCCACAAGGACTTATTCTCACCTAAAATTTTACTACATAAAGAAGCTGCTTCTTTGAATTTCTTAGCACTTATTAGGCTATTCATATACTTCCTCCATATTTTAAGAACACTGTGTGTTTTTAATGATGCTTCATGCTTCAATGCATCAGCTAAAGCCTCTTCAAACATATCTCGCTCCATAAGCCAGGAAATATGATCATCAAGGTCTCTTGGCCTTGCAAGAACAATATCTTTTGGGCTTACAATATAAAATAAACTCTCCTCTTGGACATTTTCAAGAGAGTAGTTGTTTGATTCATAGTCCTCAAAGCCACGAATAGAGAGCGCATCAGTGGATGTTTCAATACAAGTGTAATACCCTGATGGACTCAATATTAACAACTGTGGTCTCTGTGCATGGGGCTTTCCCTGATAGCTTGCATCGGTCTGTGGTGCAAAGTAAGACAACACAACAAGCTCACTTCCAAATGGCGCAATTCCACATGCAAAGAAGTCATTTTTGAAGACATTTGTGAGCTCAACACATAATGGTGGAAGCTCACCACCTCCATAGCCTAATGGTTTCCTGTCCTGGTTTCTCACCTTAACGACACCAATTTGAATATAGTCAGCCCATGCAATCAACAATGTCTGGTGGTCCTTCCAGCATAAACTGCATTTGTAGACATCATCTCTGATGTTCTTTGACATCTTCTCTATGTGTGCAATTCTTCCTCTCCGACTTACATCGTAAACTTCCACACCTTGAGAATCTGCCCAGGCCAGAAATTCTCCCTTCCACTTGATACTGCGAATATACCCTGTTCCACAATGAAGTACTGCACTCTTATTCCTAAGCCAGCCTTTTTCGTAAAGCAGCATTTTCTCTCCTACACCAACAACGTATTGCCTATTACCTCTTTTAGAATACTCAGGGTGCAATGCGATTGCTCTGATAGGGCAGTCGAATTGTTGTTGAACATTGCTCTCCGTGTTGTACAATCCATTAATAATAACTCTGCCATCTTCTGAGCAGCTAGCAACATACTCCCCGTACATATCAACACTTATCTGATTTACAGTTGTCGTATGTGAACGGAATTCTTTCTCACGAATAGTGTTACCTTGATGATCCAAAACATGGACAACACCCCAATGGGTTCCAAGTGCAAGAAATTTGAGGTGTACAGCCATGCAGCTCGCGGCATCCTGCTGTAATATATCCTGAACAGCATTTCCTACCCGCTCATACTTAAGCTTTGGCTCTTCATCCTCCTCGTCATCATCATACTCTTCTTCGTCTTCAGACCTGGCTTCGTCTTCTTCCTCTTTCCTAGCATCCATTTTGAAACATCAAAGAAATAGACAGTTCACGCATGCGCAGATGTTGTATCATGAAACTCATTGGTCACATGAGGATTCATGAAATTCAACGCAATTGTTTTTCAGTAAGGTATCAAAGTTTCAAACTAAGTGGCCCTGTAATGCAAGCAATTTCTAGGCAAATATGTTAACGTCTTGGCCAAGAAATCTCATTTCAGAAAAGTGTTGCATCCACCTCTGGACCATGACTTTTACGCAGTATTAGAAGCTAACGCTCATGTAAAAAGCACCAGGCAAAGCTAGGGAGAAAATTCCCTTTGGGAAAATTAGACTGTAATAAAAGAATGAAACGACAGTAGTTATAAACTTGGCAACACTACCCGATTCGACGATACGTTGAATGAAAACTGAAAGAATTAGCAGTTCTAAGGTTGTAAATTGCACTGAACTATGTACCCAAGTGGTCCAACTTTTACCTTTTGACTTCATTTTCTCTCAACACGATTCTTTATCGCAACTTCCCAGGCACAAACGTGTTCTATAAGATAGGACTGGCTGATAATTCTCTAGAGGGTATCACCAACACTCATTTATATGGTGCTCTGCATTAGCAGAAAGGAAAAGCATTGGGTAATAGAAAAAAACAACTAACTAAATGATCCCTCCCCAAAGCTCAGCTCTGGATCCGCTTTTGTGACAAGACATAGAATAGCACTAACACAGTAAAAGGACAAACGCTAAACTCAAATTGTTGAGATTTCAATGCAACTCCCCTTTTAAAACTGGCAAAATTCGCACGCCCTTGTTCAGTACTGTAGAAAAGACATGTTTCTATGTCAAAGTTGTAATTTTCTGATTTCATAGATATTCATGGAACAAATTATCATAACTTAGTAGTACGAATTAGAGCACGTATCAGGGGTGCTGTGGCAGGGCGGGACATCGGGAAATTTCCCGGTGAGCCCCTCCCAGACGTCAATTGAAAGTTTTTAAGATACTGACTGTGGGCTTTGACCCCCAGCCTTACTCACCGCTCCTTCTTCCAGAATAATTGGCCCCCTTAGTGAACAAGTCAATAATTTAACTTTTTACAATACTCGCCAAAAGAACTGGGAAACTTTGCAAATTTTTAATCTGGACGACACATTCGGCCCCCTCCTCCCCCTAAACAATGTTGGTTTTTGAGAGAAGTGCATGCCGCACCGGAAAAAGTTTTCGTGCACAATAACGCCAAATGTCTCAGGAACAGACCAACATTGTATTAGGGGGAAAGAAGGTACGTAGAAGGCGTAGTGATTGAAATGCAGAGAAGGCTAAAGTTTTTCATAATTTTTTGAAAGTGTCCCAGGGATTTTTGGCGAGTATTGTAGGTACAATCCTTCCTGTCACTCTAGTTGTCCTAGCTACATACTTTGGATAGATTGCACAATATCTTACTAAGAGAAGAAAACTGACTGCACTTTAAGATATCTAAAGATCAATCCAACGATTCACGACTTCAAATGGTCAGCTCCATTTTGTTTATAGCATTGGTACAGGTAAGCTGTGACTCCAAAGTTTGGGCTGAGAAAATCTGGTTGAATTCAATAAGAGCCCATTCAACGGGGATGGGGCCTATTCCTAAAACACTCAATATAAAAACAATCGTCTTTAGGAGTGGCCTCCAGAAATTCTACTGGTATCCCGCCTGGTCGGAAAGCCACTGTGTTGGTACACAACTGTACTTTCAACCAATCAGTAAGGTTGGTGTTGTTGCTGTGTTGTTGTTGTGGAATTACGAACTTTGCATTTCGGCCTATTTACGATATGCAATTCTGTGATACAATGATGCCTCGCTTTGTGAACGCTAGGTGTTGTTATCCATGTTAATTATTATGCTTGAATACGCTGCGTTTATATTAAACATCAATAAATGTTATGCAGCAATGCCTCTTTGGATACTAAGCACATTTTATCACAAACAACGCCAAAAGAAAAATCATACTATGAAAAAGCTACGCCAACCAACTTTGCCGTTTCACACGGCTTCAGTGTCTTATGAAGACCAGGGTTCAACCGTGTAAAACGGCAAAATTGGCTTGCGTAACTTGTGAATGACCTCTTATCATGACCAATTCATATAAACCTTTCTTCATAATAAGCAAACTTACTATCTTCAGCTTGAATGTTTCTTAATTTTTGTCAAATCTATTCCAAAATATGTCTTAACTATTTCTTGAATTCCTAAAACTTCCAACAACAATACCAACCCAGATTTGGAAGTTGTGATGCAAGAAATAAGATGTTTAGGTTTTGAGAATCATATAATAGATATTTTTCTATGTTGCTTCTGGTTAGAACATAACTTTTCTTAAAACATATTTTTCTCCAGTAAGTATCTTAAACTCAGCCTGCTTGTGTTTCCTAAACGCTTCTTAAATTTTTTATTATTTCAGTTTTAAGTTTTTTGAAAGCATGTTTCTTATTTTACAAAATTGCTTATCGTAATGGCGACATATTTTTACTCAACACTTATCATTTTTACCACAAAACGTTGATCACTGCATTTCCCAGAATAAAAGTAATAAGAAGAACAAGTTTAAAAGTATCATTCAAATAAAGATTGATTTACTTTCATTTAACAAAATTCAATAACTTTCTAATCAATTTTACCATTCACTCATAAATTGCTCTCACGATAAAAATTACAATCTGAAGTACAAAAATTACAATTGATTAGATATATAAGGATTCCGTATGGTCCTTCATTCATAAAACCAGAATATACTCATACACGCCTTCCTTATAAGAAGCAAGCTCTTTCCACTGACACAAACGTTGGACAAACCTGGGCAACTCTGTATCAGAAACCTGGCAGTAGGTTGTGGTGGTGAACTACACTTTATTTTATAAGGAAACCATAATTTTTGCCTGAGCATCAGTTTTCTTAACTGTTCCCACATTGAGCCTGAGATTTTCTTCAATTTTTCTTAACTTTTACTGAAATAAACTGGCTAGAATGGCTTATACTTTCGTTAATTTAAATTCCATCTTTAACATTTTGAATGCAATAACGACAAAATATCGATTTCTGGTAAAATGAAACACTAAATTTTGGAAATTGAGCCTCGTGATTTTTTTAAGATTTTCTTACGATTTTGACGATTTGAGCCTCATTTTCTTATAAACTCTTTTCTTATAAAAGAACGTGTATGTATATTGATTAAGTGAAAAAGAGATTTGACATATTGAATGCACATGAGAACAATAGAATAATGAAAATAGGTCGAAACAGGCCATAGATGATGGATTGAAGAGAATGACAATACAATAGGTTTTTTAATTTTCTTTTTGTTCTTTGTATTATTCTTTTCTTTTAAACAGGTCGGTTTTAAAAACATGTATTATATGAAACATATAGCCTCTATAAATATTTGGAAATGAAAATGAAAATAGGACGGATAGCGACCAACTGGGACCAATCATTGTTAATGCAGGTTAAGGGCCGCAAGATATTTAAAGGTGTCATCAACAATTTTTGGCCTTTAATGGGGGTCACCAAAAAAATAATAATCGTAACAAGGGGGCTATAGAAAATTACCCAGAGTTTTCTCCAAAATACATCAAGTAATTCAATCTGTCATGTGCATTGTCTGCAATATTCATTATTCTATTGAAATATTCTTTAGTCATATATAAGATATAATATATGCTACACAGGTTCAGATTCAATGTCGCTGCCATCATTATCACTGTTTATTTATAGCTGAATGAAGATAATTCTAGTTGAGTCATATAAAATACTACTGAACTGTGAGTAGTTGCTCAGGAACATCGTACACAAAATTACAGGGGGCCATGAAAAAAAACAGCTGCAGAATGAGGGGGGAACATTAAAATCATTAGAGAAGAGATTGGGGGCCACTAAAAAGCTTTGGTACAGAGAAAAGTATCTTCCGGCCTTCCACCCAGCATTAACTGGTTCGATAGGAACAAGAATATTCCAACAATAGAATGTGTACAGTGCTAGTGTAGGTTTGAACCTGTGATGATTGGGCCGTTTCTCGTGGTAGAGCTTCTGGTAGTAAGAGTAGATAGAAAGGCAACATAACTAGCAGAGTTCTAAAGAAGACCTTCAGAACAGAATTTTGCAGACGATGGCATTCAATTACATGCATTAAATTTTCCGGTGTTCTGCTGTCTGTTCGAAGTGTATAACTCTACATCAATGATAAGTATAAATTTTGCTTCAAAAACTAGTTACTACCATTCCAAAAGCACTATAAGTTTGCTTTTGAAAATGGCATCATACAACATAAAAATACACTTTTTGCTCGGCTAATGAGCCATTATCTCTTCAAAAAATTAGGGCTTTTTCCAACCTTCAAATGTCTCAGTGCATTAGTTAGGTTAAACATTGGACAGAATCACACAAGAGATTCTCCGCCATAAGGAGTATGAATATTCTTCACCTGCAGTCCCATGAAGGTCGGGTTGTTAACATTTGGCCTAATAGGCAAAGGCATGCGCAGAAGACAGTCATTGGTGTCACGTGGAAGTGACGTAAACTCACATAGTTCACTTATCTCACTGCAACTGTCCTCAGTTGTACTGTCTCCAATGTGCGGCACGTAATACTCTTGCAATTTATATTTACGTCCAAACTCGTACGCTCTAACAAGTTCACCGCGCGTCGAGCTACACGTAGATGACACAGAGTCGTACGACCGTACGCTCCTTGACCGCTTCACCTTGCTGTCGCGCACAAGTAGAGTCAGCGATTTTATTCCTTTTGGCGCGGAAGGTTCTTTGGGTGCGTCTATTGGCCTTCTTTTCTGAGAAGTGCTTTGATTTGAGAATGACTTGGAGTTTTGTTTACACTGCAGACCACTGTCCAAACTTTTAAAATAATGCTGTAGCTGCTGGTCTTTATAAGACCTCTTGGTTCCCTGTGCGTATTTTCCTTCAGCCAGTGCGCATTCAACGCTTCTGGTTTTCAATTTTGCTCCGTGATCTGTTTTTCCATTTTCACTGGCAACTGAGCTTGGCACATTTCGACTTGACAGCAAACTGTTACTTTCAAAAATCCCCTTTGAGCAATGAGATGATTCCGATGTTTTATAGGTGTTCGTGCTTGGTGTTCCAAACCCAAGATTTGAGTCATTTCTATCTGGAATATTATTACCTTGTGTTTCTGAGCACTTGGCTCCTTCTTGCTCTTCACTTTCATCAAAATTAAGAAGCTTTGTGAATAAATGTTCTGGAAATCGTTCTTCTTCTGCTGTATGTTCTGAGTTTGGAGCATCATCACTACTGGTTGGCAAGCTATTTCTAGAAACGTTACAAAATAAATCTATTAGTGAAGTCTTTCAAAAAATATGGACGGCATTAAGGCTGTATATTTAACTAAATCTATAATTAAAAAAATATTGAAAAACAGCAAATAGATTCTAGGCCTATCAGAATCAAGATCTATAAAAAATTCAACTTATTCCATTTTCCATGACTAACACCCTGCAAATTTTGTAAAACATTATTTAGCAAACATAGGGGATCATTTGAAATTGCATACCATCAAGCCAAATAAGCGTTAGAATCTCCTTTGATTACACGTTTTTTATGAGAAAATGTTTATAAGAAAATGAGACTCAAATGGCCAAAATCTTAAGAGAATCTTAAGAAAATCACAAAGCTCAATTTCCAAAGTTAATTATGTTTATTAGCCAAAATCTATATTTCATCAGTATTACATTCAAAATGATAAAGAAAGAATTCAAATTTGAGTATACAAGATTAGCAAAGAAAGTTTAACCCATTTTAGTCAGTTTATTCAGCAAAAGCTTAGAAAATTTTAAGAAAATCTCAGGCCAAATTTCTGGAAAAGTTAAGAAAATTGAGCCTTCTGCAAAATGAAGATTTCCTTATAAAAAGGGAAGTGTATTATTAGTATATCACACTATATTGCATCCTACTGGTTATAATATATTATTCGGCATTTATATCGTTATACTGCAGGGGTGATTTCTAAAAATTTTAGCAAGGGGGGCTCTAGGCACAAGGTCAAAAATGGATGTGACCTAATTGCAATCACTCTCATATTTTCTAAGATTGAGTCATAATAATCTAGTCTAATTATCATGTAATGTAGGCAAAAATTTTTAAAATCTCAATAGTTATGTAGTAGTGTGAAAAATCATCACAGCAATAAAATACAATACATTGGGAGCAAGGTCAATGCATTGTGAAATGTAAGATCAATACAACAATTTTGGGGTGACTAAGCCCTCCAAAATTAACAAAAATTGTAGCAAGGGAGCTCCACCTCCCTGATTTCCCTAAAATTAGCCCCTGGTTACATGCCATTACTTTTTATTGCAGTATAATACATTATATTGCATAGCATTATGATATATTCTTTAATTAAACATTATATATCTTATAGAATGCTTTAGTATACTATACTATATAATATAATATCATACTATACTACATTAATTTGCTTCATATTAGAATACACTATGATAAATTGCATTATTTTATATTATCTTACACATAGTGGAAATGCTTATTAAATGATGATGGTACACTCATGGCTATTAGCGATTTCGTTACAATAATGGTAACAGTAATACTATCAGCATGGGCGTAGGAGGACGTCAAATTTAGGGGAGCTGTAAACTGTCTGTAAACTTCCTGCCCAAATTTACTATTGTTCTTTCACAAAATTTCCCCCGAATGAATTTCTGCCCAACTTGGGGGGAGCTGCATCCCCCTGTGCCTCCTACGCTTATGGCTGTAAGAATAATGTATTTGCAGTTAAATTTCATAATTTGCATACCCAGCGGAATTCCAAGGCCAAGGAACATGTGGCTCACTATATGGTCCATCATATGGCCCTCGAAAGCGGTCCTTTGCGAAGCTATCTTCACATTCGCAGACAAACAATCGATGACACTTTGGTGCTGAAGAAGAAATCACAAAACGTTCCAGTGAAATGATATGAGAGCACTCGTTTTGCAATGATTAGATTTCGAATATTCTAGGTGCTACACAAATTGATGAAAGGTGTTCATAAGCAAGATGTCTTTAGGTGCAGCAAAGCTCTTTGATGAATATTTCTATGATGCAAATTGTGCATGCTTTTTCAACGCTCATGTTAGTGCCCAAGACTAATTTCAAAAACTCCTATTTGGCTTACTTTAGACAGCTCATTGAATGCCAGATTACCGGCCTAGCAAGATAAAGTCTGTTCAGAAAAAGTGCTTACTTCTCATCCTTCTCTCCACCCTATCCCATGATGCCAGAAGCATAATTATTGTGACGACAACAATTGCAACAACACACCCAGCTACAATCGGGCCAAGAACGTTTTCCTTTTCTCCCCCCATAGAAGCGCTTGTGGTTATAACTGTCTTTTCATTGGAGATCATCCTTGTTACCAAACCTGCACGAAAAGGAAAGTGACAAAGATCAATTATCTGAGATATGGTATTTAAAGTTTTCTGTTCATGATAGCGTACTGTGATACCTTTTACTTTGCACTGTATTATATCCAAATGTGCTGCATCATATTCTTTTATATTGTGCTACAATGTATTGTGCTCTATTGTATACTTTGCATTGTATTGTCTTCTGCTGTGTTCTATTCTATTGTGTTCTTTTTCTATTGTATTATATGAAATAATTCTAAGTTCCATTGTGTTCTAGTCTATTGTTCTTTATCCTATTGCATCTTACTCTATTGTATCTTTTTGTATTGTATTCTTTTGCATTGTATTACATTCTATTGTATTCTCTTACATTCAATTCTATTGTATTCTATTGTATTCTCGGTTATATGCTCTAATTCATCATACCTTTTGAGGTGAACATGACTTCCAAAATGTTACTGTATTTCCCAATTCCTACTGAGTTTTCAGACGCTACCGAAAACTGGGCTTTTGTGCTGAATTTAAGGTCAAAGAGTTTCCAAGTAGATGTGACTGTTTCGTATTTCCACTTAGAAGTGTTGCCATTACGGTAACGCAACTTGTGACGTATAATTTTGCTATGAGAATCAAAGCCAGGAACCCAACTGACGTTCACAGACGAGTTGACAATTTGTTTTGCTTGTAGAGCTTTTGGAGGCAGCGGGAAGCCTGAAGAACATGAATTTGTTATCTTTTCAAGTCTTGATGCACAATATTACGTTATACTATATCTTAAACTATACATGAAATATTATGCCATACACGTCATTTTATCAAAATTATGTTTATAAGGACATGAGGCTGATATTAAGCAAAATTTACAAAACATTTATGAAACACAGGCAGGCTGAGTTTCAATTAATAACTTGCAAATGACTGTTTCTGATGATAACTTTTTGATTAAGCTAACAAGAAAATAGAATGAACAGCCATTACATGCCTCAAAAAACCTGATCACCCCTTTTCATGCATCACAATTGTCTAATCTGGGTTTTCATTGTCATTGGAAGTCTTTAACTTTGAGAAACATTTAAGGCAGAAGTTGAGGAGACATTAGGAAACATCCAGGCTGAGCCCAGAGAATGTGTCTTACAGAAAAACGTGTATTAACAGTACACGTTATATTATATTAACTTATATTATGTAAGGAAATGTCATATTTATTTAACAGTACGCTCTGCATGATATCATATACTATCACAATTTGTTAAATGATATGCTGAACTGTATAACTTTAAAACAGACCTTACTATACATTGTAAAACACGACAAATTACCAACAACATAGATAATGCATTGAAACACTCAGACTTGTAGCAATTTCCTCAGAGAAATAAGTGACTAATGCGACTATTCCTCTTTCAAAAGCTGCTGCGATTACAAACCATCCAAGACTCCAAGATGTACACATACTTTAAAACTTTATATCTTTCATGCAGGGAGATATTTGGGGTGTAGGTGTAATTTCAAGTTGTTTTCCAAATGCTTGGCAAACACGAGAGGCAGTATTTAGGGAACTATACTAGTATATCAGACATTATCTATTTTACACATTCCGAATGTGTGGCGTATGTTGTTGTGTGGTGTTTAATAGTGAACGGCGTTAAAAAGAATAAATGCGGCAACTCATTTGTAACGAGTACTTCTTTTCTACTGACGATTCATCAAACTTTTTAAAACTAGGTAATAAGCCTATGTCTAAAGTAGAAATGACACACAAAAACTACGATTTGCTGTTGGTTGCAATGCATCCAACTTGGCTTATACATAGACAGAAACACAACTGATTCTCGTAACCCGTCGAAATTGCGGTATCAAATGGAATAAGGTCATAACATACCTTGGACAACTAATGTAATGAGATTCCAGTCGGAGCCATATTGATTGACAGCTGAGCAGTTATAGGCGCCTGCGTCGCCCAGTTCTACGCTGCTAAGAATAAGTTTCCCTTCGTTGTAGTACGGAACACTTCTGCGTCGCCGCTTGATTATCCGGCTGTTTTTGAAATACCAGGAGATCTTCGGCTTCGGATGCCCAACGGCGACGCAAGGCAGGCCAACGTCTGCTTTTACAGCAACTTTTACAATCTGTGTCAACGTCAGAATGCGTGCAGGTACTACGACCAAAAAATGGCACTGATGAAAGAGCAAGGGGATATTGAGATATTGATAAGGGGCGAGGGAGTTACTGGAATGATTTTTCTGCTTGTCCTATAAACTGCTCTTGTGTTGTGTATACTTTGCAAGCGTGAACACGTCACTATGCACTGAATTTCATCCAGAAAAGACAAACTGAAAATGTTCTGTGTAGCTTCAAGCGCTTCTGTCCCCTAATATCCCCCCTGACAGGAGCATATACCTATGTTCCAATAACTTGTATTTCTTTCATGTGAGCACAATGCAAAAAGTAACTATAGGTATAAGGGATGTTTTTTAAACACTAGACTTACTTTTTGTCATTGTTCTTGTTCGAACCAATCCAGTTCGAATCCCTTTACCGATTCTAGTTTGAGCGACCATCCATACCTCATACTCCTTGCCGACTTCTAAGCCTCGTAGCATATGTGATGAGACATTGCTGGGCAAACGAAACTCGTGCTGCGACGTAGACAAATCCTTTGACTTTCTGTAGTGCAAAATATACCCTGTGATGATTCCATTTGGTTTTGAAGGCCTTTTCCACGTGACTAAGATCTGATGAGGTGAAGCTGCGGCTGCGCGAAGTTGCTCTGGTGGACCCGGTACTGTGGAATGAAATGAGCTAGCTAAAACTTTTGACAGCAATGTGGATGTTATCTATGCACCTTGGTCGCTTGACATGCTGATGCTGCATTTGCTTGTTAATTCTTTGATTAGTTGCTTAGCTATCTATTTAGTGTATATTCGATTTAGTAATTCAATGCAACTGAAGTATGAGAAGGTGATCACCTTTTTCTCCATGCTAGCAAAACAATTGAGCGAGTGAGTACTGCTCTGTTAGTACTCACTCGCTAAATATGTGCTACACTCACTCAGTGGTGTAACTCAGCTTAGGGCATTTTAGTTCAAAAACTAAGGCCCCCCGACCAACCGGGGCCCCCTAAAATTCCTTTTATTATGAGCTTTTTAGCTATACCGTGCGATTCATTCATCTGTTTCTGCTTATTGGGTACATAAGGGTCCCATTGTACTTATTCCCTAAGGGCCCAGATGGTCTCCGTTACGCCACTGGTACCAAGAGTCGTATTCCTAGTTGCCTAGTGAGCAAGATAAGCCAGATCTAGCAAACAACTTTTCTGAGGACGTGTTCCTAGCTCTATTTTGCTTCCGATATTTACTGCAAATTCAAAAATCCCTATTAACATCGTTACATAATGCTTAAAACATCGGAGTATATCTTACTATTGAACAGAAGATAATGATAAACACAATTTTTAATGACAAAATGATGCTCTCCCTGGAGACTGTGCTTTCTGAATAAATGCTATTGAGTAAAGCATTCATTCAGTTTTCTTTTGAATGCCACGAAAATGGGGCAACTCATTGTTTGAAAGAAGTGTCTCGTTCCGCCATTTAACATCAGAGTAAGAAAAACTGTTTTGGACAATTCTAGGCTTTGTTTTTGAATACCAAAACATGAGGATTTCTGCTCTAGCTACCTTAGGCAATAGTACAAGTAATAATGATACTTGAAATACACTTTTTTATAAGAAAACCATCTTTTTGCTTGAGCTTCAATATTCTTAACTTTCCCAAAATTGTGCCTGAGATTTTTTAAAATTTTTCTTTACTTTTATGTGAAATAAACTGGCAAAAATGGGCTACAATTTCGTTGTTAATTGATGAAATATCTATTTTTGGTCAACACAAACACTGAATTTTGAAAATTGAGCCTCGTAATTTTCTTAAGATCTTCTTAAGATTTTGGCCATTTGAGCCTCATTTTCTTATAAAAATTTTTCTTATAAAAGAACGCGTGAAAGTCAGAATAATTATACCATTAGTGCCATTAATGCATTGAAGAAATTTAGCATGTTTAGACAAACAAATTACAAGGAAGAAATGCATACCGTCCTCAAGAGTTCTTGCAATTATATTATCACTCAATTTCCCATCTCCACCATCAGTAAACGCCAAGACTGCTATGCTGTACTCAGTGTACCTCTTCAAGTTTGTGAGCTCAGCAAAGTGAAAATTTCTGACAACTTTTTCTTTCTTTTTCGTTGAGAACTTTTCCGAGTATTTTACTTTGTATCCTTTAATTAGGCCATGGTGATGGCTGTATGGCGGCAGTGACCAAGACACTTTGATAATTTGAGAGCTGATTGGACTTGCTTTTATGTTCAATGGAGGAGCTGTTGGTGCTATGGAAGGATGTAAATAAGATCATTAAGTACAACGTCCTATCGTCAGGGGTGATTTCTAGGGGGCTCAGGGGGTGGAGCTTCCCTTGTTAAAATTTTTGTTCACTTTGGGGGCTCAGCTCCCTCAAATTTTTGTATCATTCTTGCTTTTCAAAGCGCATTGACCTTGCTTCCAATGTTTTGTATGGTATTACCATGATGAATTTCCTCACTACTATATGACTATTGAGATCTTTGAAGATGTTGGCTATATTATATCACAATTATACTATATTATCATGTCCCCATCTTTAAAAATATGGGTGTGGCGGCAAATAGGCCACATCCACTTTCTGACATTGCATCTAGAGCCCCCCTTGTTAAAATTTTTAGAAATCACCCCTGCCTATCGTGTCTGTATACACACGTTTATATATACATTGCACGTACGCTCACATCTGTTAAATAAACACATAGCATTGTCTGTACAAAAGGGGAAACTTGGACTTAGGTGAACAAATGCAACTATGGAAGCAAGGTACCATTAACTATCAAATACCTTCCCTGCTTTTTTAAAGTGTAACTTCGACTTATAGATCTTACTCAATAAAAAATTATATTTATACAGCCTAACTTTAACTTAAATATCAAAACTACACAACCAAGTATCGTAATTTGGGGAAACTTGGACCAGGAAGGAAGCATGAAAAAGAGTAATGTATATTTCAGTTGTAGTAATAGCAAAAACCATACATTTGGTATTGCATTTTTGGATAATGGTTCTACTTATCAAATAAGAAAGTTTTGAAGCCAGATGACAGATTTGCTGATTCTGTATGGGGCTAACTGCTCATCACCAACATCAGTTCAAGTTGAAAATTTCAAAATGGGTACCTTGTGGGACGCCATGTTTTAGCAGATAAATAATTGTCATGGAGTGTGGGTGAGAAATATATGAACTTTTGCATTATCAAGTTAAAACCTGAAAAAAACTGATGGTGGCTACAACAAACTTAGAATTGTGTTACCACCAGTACCATTTGTACAGAAAATGGGGGTATCTTGGACCACCTTATACTATGGAGTATAATGGGAATCATCAGTCACATAACCTTGAATGTTGCTTATTTTATATTTTGAAATATATGAAAAGTGATTTCATGGACAGTTAAACAACTTTCACACTACAACAGTAGCTTTCAACTTTTTCCTGAAGCGGAAGCCTATGGAAAAATTCCAGCCCATGATTCCCGTAGCTCAAGCAACCCCTATTCACACAGTTGCAAAGGAGAATTGAGAATTATTGTCGATTGTAGCAATTTGTGCAACTTCCGCTCATTGTTTTTGTTCTTCTTTTTTTCTGTTCTTCAAGAGTTGAAAGTAATATAAGGTACCACACTATATAGTTACTTCGTAAGCTAAGAGATTTCAGTTGAGGGTCCAAGTTGCCCCCAAGCTGTGATTACTTGGACTAGCAAAATTTTTTCAAAATACAGGAAATATGGCACATCTTAAGTTTGCAAATCCATTTGGTGATAAAGTACTAAGTCTCTTCCATCTTTCTATGAACCAATAGCAAATGAGAAGTAATAGGACATTTTATAAGCAAGCAAAGCTGAGAGCTGGTCCAAGTAGCCCTAACTTATGGTGCTTGGAAGAAGTGCAAAAGAAAGAAGAAAATTGAGGTTGAACTTGTCCATAGTGCAATGTTAGCTTGTTCATTGTACTTTTTGATCTTGCAAAACAATTTGAGCAAACAGAAATGTAGCTAAAACTGCATAATTACCGCCTTGCAAGGTTGTTTTCTTCTGAGCTGGGGACCAAGGCCCTCTTCCTGCACGAGTTTCCGCGCATACCTCGATTTGATATGTTGTGTAAGGAAGCAGACCTCCTAGGAACACTTCAAAACTAAGAGGGCCTAGCACTCGCTTCTGTTTCTGGGATCTCGAATTCAATGTTCCATCAGCTTGAACCACGGCGTATTTAACGTAGTAGCTAACTATCACACCATTGCGTTTTGCTTTGATAGGTGCCTGTTTTGAAATTGTAAAAAAGTTACTGCTGTCTCTAATATACTGGCTACATTACGCTACCCTCCTTTTTATACGAAAGATTGTATAAGAAATTGAGGCTCAAATGGCCTAGATCTTAAGAAAACCGTAAAAAAATCGCGAGACTCAACTTCCAAAATTAAGCGTTTTGTTGGCCAAAAATCTTTATTACACCATTATTACATTCAAAATATTAAAGATGGAATTCAAATTCGAGTATATACGATAAAAAAAGAAAGTGTAACCCATTTTAGCCAGTTTATTTCAGTAAAAGTAAAAAACAGTTCTAAGAAAATCTCAGGCTTAGTTTCGGGAAAAGTTAAGAAAATTGAGGCTCAGGCAAAATGATGGTTTTCATATAAAAAAACGTGCACTTTTTACGTGTAGTATGTTGCTTAAGCATACATTGTATCCGGGACGTAGCTGCTAGATAATGCGTTTAGTATGCAGAAGATTGCTGCTTTAAACCACTTTTGAACCGGCTGGGAACCTGATGAAAGTGATGTGGGTTGGGGGCATAAAGAAGAAGAGGAAAGGATAGAGCCACCCAACTTCATATAATGATGCCCCAGCTAAGATGCACAAGTTCTAAAATTCAGCGGCAATACTCAGAACAAAAAGTTGAAATAATTTCTACAGCAACAAGCTATCACGATACTCTTTTGTGCGTACTTGCAGGGGGGTCGAATTAGCAGGGGGTGGATACTTTTCCAAATTTTCATAAAGTAGAGGGGTTGTAAGAAGATGGCCTCCCGAGAAAGTCAGAACAACCCTGAAGGAAGTAGAAGAGTTGATGGTCCCACCAGATGGTGTTCAGCGAAATTTTGATGGGGTGGTAGACAGTTTTCCACCTGACAAGGGTTGTGAAGTGCTTGACGGAGAGTTGACTCATGAATGATAGTATGAACATGACAGTGAAAAGCTTGCTGACAGTGATGATGCCCACACTTCGCTAAAATGGGGTTGGGGTCATTACAAAATGCTCTGAGGGGTGAAAAATTTCAAAAAGTGCGATATGACCCCCCTAAAATTAAGTACAAATGAGTATGACGTCATGCTGAGGTTTATTGAATAGTGACATAGCCTTACCCTCCATTCAACTTTAAGTTTGTCTTTTGCAATGGCAATAACTATCACATCTTGGGGTGGTGCTGATGGAGCTGTAAAATAAAAAAGAGAAACTTCAAAAAATGACAAAAATTTTGCCCACTTTTGACTTATCGCCACTATCTATCGAAATTGTCCTTTAGTGCAGGGAGATGACCAGCCACTGAGACACAAAGAGCCACATTTCATACAGTTTTACCACGAAAGAGCCCATTTCCAACACATGAGCAGATATGGACATCATCCCATCTCTTTCCCTTACACGAAAGTACATTATTGAATTCAAACTAAATAGACATATTTAAGAAACACACACTTTAAGAGCACAATGAAATTAAGTTTTTTCACTGTTTCGAACTGTTCGCGTATGCTCCAAAGCTTCTTCTCATTTGCGACCGTTTTCTTGCAAAAAATGTTGTTTATTGCTACTGGAACTAGAAACACTTCAGCCCTGATACAACAACAACTTATAACCCTTGTGACGTAAGGGGGGTCATTGCTGCCTGGCAGTAATGACCGACAGTACTGTATTCCCGGGTTTACACTCTGAAAAGCCCTGAAATTGATGATAAGTTATGTAATGAGCAAGATTTGTGTGATGAATATATTAAGAAAGAGCTCAATGAAGGATTACACCTCATATTACGTCACAAGTCCTTCGCATAAGATTTTTGCCAAGGTTGTACTTTGAATGGCCGTTGTACAAACCTTGCTTCAATTTTGAATGCAAAATTTTGCCTATTAATTTTATCTGACCCTGGAAAACATAAAAGTGTACTTTTCAATTTTCATAATTTTGACTTCATTGCGCCTTCAATATGAAGCCGCGGGCCGGATCCCATGCTTTAGCGCGTCAGTTATGGTCTGTGCTAATAGATATCAACAAATGAATAATTTAGGCCTAAGTCATGCATCGAGCTTGTCCTGTGCCGAACCTCATTGCAATAAGCTCGACTGTGGCATGACGTTAGCGCGACACTGAACCAAACGTCGAACCAAATCAATCGAACACTGAACCAAACGTCGAACCAAATCAATCGAGCACTGAACCAAACGTCGAACCAGATCAATCGAGCTAACTGTTACTGCAGCAACATAAGGAATTGATAACAATAAGGAATACTTTATGCATTAGGTTCGGCACACGATAGGCACGACGTTTGATTTGAAGCCGTGCCATAGTCGTGCTACTCGACTGGATCGGTCGAGCCAATTGATTTGGGCTTACCCAAATGTTTCCATGTGCTTAATCAAACCAAACGTCGTGCCCCACATGTGCTAAATTCATGCATTAGCTTCGGCACATGAAAAGTTTGATCCATGCCTTACCTTCTTCGTTGGTTCTGAGAATACTATGCTCACTTGGCTCACTCATACCAATCCCATTCGATGCTATGATCCGGAAATTATAGTTAACCCCTGGAGACAAGTTGCTTACAACTCTTTTATTTCTATTTCCAAGAACTCGTAGAGAAACCATTTTGCTCCACAATTCAGAATGTCTCTTGTACTCGATTGTGTAGCTAGTAATTGCTGAATGTCCATTGAATGAGGGCTCCCAAAGGACTTCAATTGATCTTGATGATTTTCTACCAGATGTCGGCTTCTTCGGAGGGTCTGGTCGCTCTGCAGATATAAACACCAGTATTATTCATCTAAATTAAAACAAGGGGCAAATCACTTCCTAATACGAGGCAAGGCTTGGCGATTTAACGCGGACATGTATTAAACGCCACCTTCTAAAATATGCCACATACAATTAGGCAAAGACCGTAAAATCACGAATACACTCTTTTTATAAGAACTTGAGCCAGAAATTTGATTGAAAATTAAGATAAAATTAAGAATAAGGGTGAGCATGGAGCCTTGTTGTAAAACACATTTTTGGAAAACGATACAGAAGCTTTCCAATAACAAAGGACATGAAACGTCCTTCCTTTGTCAACCTGAGAAGAATTGAAAAACCTTGACACTCTTTTTCGATTTTCACAAATTAGTTGCTCCTTGCGAATCTATATACTGTGCTAACATTGTCTACTAATAATTGCTTATTAACGTTTTTCAATGAAAAAAATCAACGTGCAAAAGAGACCATCTTGGCTGTAACAATTGGTTCTCAATCATTTAAACATCTAATATTGTCTTGTACATGGTCTTTCTATGTATTCTTAAAAGACCCACAATCTACTAATTAAAGAACAAATCAAGACCAATTAAAACTCAAACTTTGGGAAAAATTAAGAACAGTCAGCCTGAACTTCACTTTTACAGGTTCTTATAAAAAAGAGTGTATAATCCATGGAATCATAGAGGTTCTTTAGTGCTTTTTAGTGGGCTTAACTAAATACAGAGGCTCTGTATATGCTCTGTCAATGCTCATTCCTTATCCTAAGTAAACATACAGAATCCCGAATGTAAGTCTTGTGCTTATTTTCCGGGGTGGTTATATTTGGAAGGACATTTGGGTTAGTTTACGGTGGGATAGTCGGCTCTGAAAGTGCATGTTTCTTCTCTATGTACAGTACTGCTACAGGACAAATGCTTTCTTCCCTACAGGCATTCCCCATCTGGTCAACACCGCAGTCAAAACATTATAAATCCTATAACCTACGCTCATAAATTTAATCTTGGTGATTAAAAGTGGGCGTTACATAACGTTTCGACTTTTAAGAAGCCAAAATCTCTCTGTGATTTAGTGATTTTATAACGTTCATAAATTAGGATGTGCTGTGTTGGTGTCAAGTGATTTTTGATATCAACGAAGGCATGCGAGAAATATGCAATGATTTTCAACTTGAATTTCACGATGCTAAAATGATGGTAATTTTCAGCGACCTTGGGTTCGATGCAAAAGCAGTTGTTGCATCGAGCTAAAAGTTGATGAAAAAGTTAGAAAAATTATTTCCTAGCATTTTCTTTAGCATATCAGACGCCTCATTTACTTGATTAGGGCCTAAACTCAGCATTTATTTCAAGTTGTTCATATCCAACCAGTGTTTGTAGCACATGTACGTTGAACTATTTGATGTTAGTTTCTACACCTGCTTCTATAAAGTGGATTTTCCCTCTAAGCGGCTATTCACATATTATGTCACACTAATTTTGGCATTTTCAGATACCCACCTTCCCCTGTCACACTTTGTCACAAGCTCACAACTACTTACCCACTCTAATAGGCCTAGGTGACGTCACAATATAAATTTCAATAGGATATTTTTCTGCCCTCGTAACAGTGCATTTATTATGTCATTTGTGGATGGTTCATGGAGGCAGCCATGTTGTCATGGCGACAACCATGCTATCATTACTGTGACTGCGACAGTGAAAATGGTATGAAAATGTGATTGCCAGATTAATTTTAGAATTGGGGTCACATTTGGTCTAAGAAAGGGCCAGACTTGCTATTTTGAGGCTAAATGTACTAATAAAAATGTGTCATCACACTCAATAGCAACCTACCCACCTCTTGTCACACTTTTTCGTACAAATTAAAGGACCTCTCACCCTCCTTAGGTGACATAATATGTTAATGGCCCTTTTGGAGTGAGGAAGCGTCATATCAACCAGCCTCTAGCTTCAAGATTAAAAATTTAGGTGAAAATACCTCGAGATGAGATGGCATAAGCCATACATGTAACAAGCAAAACGAGGCTTACCTAGGACAATAACATGGAACTGCTCAGTATCTCCACCGAACGAATTTGTCACCTGGCAAATATATGTGCCGTTGTCACTTCGCGTCAGGTATCGGATCTTCAATGTTGAGTTTACGTGTGCTTGCTTCCCAATGTCTGTGACCAGCTTAGTCTCTTTGTATTTCTCTGATCCTGCTATGCGTTTCGATGACTTGTACCAATTCAGTGTCATAGGTGGAGTGCCAGATGCCATGCAGTTAACATTCGCCGATGCACCTTTTCTTTGCCTGACAATCCGTGCCCCGACTTTCTTAACTTTTGCTGGAACTGCAATGCATAACATTGAAGGATAACTTGCAAGAATATGAACATAAACACTCAGAGTTAGCTAACTTTTTGTGGTAATTAACGCATGCTATGTTCATTCAACTGTATGCTTCACTTGAGTAGAAGTTGCTTTAAAGACACAGTGAAGCAAAATTTGTTTATTGCTTCAAAATGGTCGACTATGCCCCAGAATCATGTCCTCGCTCTCTTTATTTGGAAACGTTTTCTTGCAAAAATTGGGGTTTTACTGATACAGGAGGTAGAAAAACGTCAGTCCTGAAACAATAGAGAGTTTACGCAACACGACGCGTCTGCTCATGACGAGCCAAAGAAGTCTAGAAACTAGCGCGATATTCAGATTCGCGCCAATGCTTGCGAAAGGATGGCGTGACCGCGCTCGTTTCTAAACTTCTTTGGCTCGTCGTCAGCAGGCGCGTCGTGTTGCGTAAACTCTCTAATAACAACTTATACCCGCGCTGCGTAATGGCTTATAAATTTCACTTCACAACTTATACCCATGTGACTACTTTCTTACAAACCACTTGCTTATGAAAAAGCGTGTATTCTGCCTAGAGTTTCTTCTATCAGTACGCCTTTGCCACTTTAAAGGAGAAGAAAACTGTTTTGGTTTAATGCTCAAATTAAGTCGGCTGTATTAATGTGAGTTTCTTGCAAGTAATTTTCCATAACTTACATTTTCATAAGGAAAATGCTCTTTTTATTATAGAATTTATAGAAAGGATGGAAAATTAGTTAGTTATTGGATATAAAAAGAAGGAAAATTAGTTATTTGAATGAAAGTCAATCAATTCTACATCAAATGAGCGATGAAACCAACCTTTTATATTGACAGCCACAGTTTTCTCGGAATTTTTCATAACACTATTTTCTGCACTGCACGTATATCTTCCATTATCCCTTTCGGACGTTGAGAAGATAAACAGCGATCCGTTTGGGTATTGTTGAATTCTTTCCGACAATTGTACAAGCTCCCTTCTTCTACCCGATTCGTGAATTTTGTACCAGACTATTTGTGGGGTAGGGTAGCCATCTGCTTTGCATTTCAAATGGAGAGTGTTCGGCTTCAAAACGGATTCATCTGTTGGAGCTTCTGTCAACCGAGGGGGTTCTGAAAATAGATCATCGAGTAAAAATTGAAACAAGAAAGCGTGGAAGTTTGAATGTCCTTTTGTGTGCATCAAAAAGACACAATGCATTATTGTAAAGATTTATATCATGATTCCTTAAGGATAGGGAGTTTAGTGCACAGCCCTGGGAACTTACTGAAAGGAGTTTGCATAATTTCTTTGTGCGTAGATTATAGTGCACATCCTTCTTTGTGAAAATGTCATAGAAATAGAACGACTCCTTGCTTTAGATAAAGCAGGGCTTGTTTTAAAGAATTTTCCAAAGCCCCATTCCAAAGCCGTCGCGTGAGCTCTTTCTGGGAAGCGTAGAACAATCAATGACCGAGAAAAACTAATATTTTGAATTGTTCTTGAAGTTAACATAGAGCATAGACTAACCAAGTCACAGAACGACTTATGTGAAATAATTTGCAGATGAAAGTGAAATGAAAGCTGACCACACTTGTAAATTTTCAACACCACACTCCAGATTTCCAAGATCACAAATTGTGGCCTAGACCACTCTGAAATAGGCCTTGAGATAGCCCTATGCATGAACATGCTGGTATCCATGGTCTGCTATTCACCTGTTAAAAAACACAGGCCATAATGAATGCTACAAAACTCAAACCTTGAACAATCAACTCTTTTGAGTAAGATGCTGAACCAGCCCTGTTCTCAGCCTTGCACGTATACCTTCCTCTGTGCTCTGTTTTCACGTCTGAGAATTCCAAATGACTCAAGAACGTTCTGTTACTGATGGAGACTCCGTTGTGGTTGTTTTTGATAATCTTTCCATTCCAGTACCACGTGATTTGAATAGGAAGATCTCCGGTTGGTATTTGGCAAGTTGCTGATGTCCTATGGCCTTCTGGAGTCGGTAGCCATTGGAATGGAGTTATCGTTGGTGGAACTGAAAGAGGGATTGGGCACAAATTAGATGACAAAATACATTGATCGCTTTTTCTTAAAGTACCTCCTTGCATACGACAGAATGCTCATTTCTGTGAACAATATAGTTGGCTCAGTTATGAACACAAGCGCCTACAGCTTGCTGGCACGCTGGATCTGGAGGGCGGCAGGTTGCAGTCTCCCCCCTACGTTTTTGCTGGTATAAAATGTCACACAATATATAACCTATCCTATCTTCTATTTTGATACTCAAAAAGGGGCTTTCTTGCAATCTAAGAGTGTACTTGCAAGGATTTTAAAGGGCTCCGCCCCTGACCCACACATCAACCCCAAATTGGGGCTTGCCACTCATTCCCAGCCCCCTCACTTAAAAATACGCTCCGGCTTCCATGGCTTACTTATAATAACTTGTTTGAGGCTCATTAACGTAGTCTTTCCTTTCGTCTGTTCTCGTCTACACATGGGACCATGGGCCGCATATAGGCCCTACTTACGGGAGAGTGACAACCAAACGTAGGGGGTACAGTTTCATGAAATTTTATTAGAAACACAGCAATCCCTCGATACGTCATGCTAGACACATTCCTCTGAATATCACACGACAAGTCACGGGGGCCTCCCAAAAACGCAGGACTTTGCACCTAGTTATGGGAACGTTGCAACCACAAGTAGGGTGCAGTATCTTATAACTTTCTTGGAAGCATACTTAAACTACTTCAAATTATCACAGTACAAGTTCCAAGGCTTTCTTAAAATGTAGGACTCTGCATCTTTCAGTCCTTCCCGAATTGATGCCCAACAGAGTGCTTGCAAGCACCAATCAAGGCAGTTGATAGCACTAAGATTACAAGAAGATCAAATGCTATTTACGAATGTTAGGCCAAAATATTTCTATAACAATTTAAACATGTTGCGGCAGCTGCAGATGAAACATTAGAACGGGGTGGCCAACCAGTGAGAAGCTAAGAGCCGCACTTTTTATTGTGATACTGCGAAGAGCCGCATCAAACGACTGGGGACACATTAGCATCACCCCCATCCTTTCCTCTTACACAAATATACCTTATTGAACTCAAGTGCAGTAAACATATATAAGAAACACACACTTCAAGTTGAATGTAAGAGCCGCATGAAACCAGGTTAAAAGCCGCATGAAACCAGGTGAAAAGCCGCATCCGGCTTGTTGACCACCCTTGCATTAGAAATTCAAAACAAACCTTGTACGTAAAGAACAAGCGTTTTTGTATCATGCCCAAAATCATTTGACGCCTGACAACGGTATTCCCCTTTGTTCTTCAGTTGTACTGAATTGATTAAAAGTGTTCCATTTTCAAAGATTCGATGCTCGTGTGCAGAGTCAAGGTTGTGCCAGTTATCTTTGGTCCACCTGTGGGTCGCTAGTGGATGCCCTTTTGCAACACAGTGCATGTAAACAGGCTTGTTGATCACAGTATAGATATGTTCAGGGAAGTTGATTATCATCGGTGAGCCTTCAAAGAAAGAATCGACAACACTTTGAATGAGTTAAGTAGGTATGGAGAAAGCAGCTCAGTGATACTAAAGAGTTTCCGCAACGAAGCAGCCTTGAAAATATCAGTTTGCAGCGAAATAAAGTTATCTACAGTACCTGATGCTAACAACTCTTACAAGTCTAAACGTTTTCGTTGCGTTTTCCCTAAACATGCTTTTCTAAATTAGGCCAAAAACTATAATGAAATCTTACTATTAAAATCAAACTCTTTAAAGAACTGTTCAATTTTGAGTATTTGTGTCACTGCAAACAGTCGAGAATTAGATGGTTATAAATTGAGTTGCCATGGTGCTTCTAGGATCTACTTCCACATGCAAAAAGCATCTTTCTCAGCTACTTTGTGCCTGTTGATCTTATAGAAGCAACTTGTAGCAGCACCCGAGCATCGACATAATTCTTCTTTCTCCCCTATCTTTGGCACCACAGCATGGTCAGAGGAGGTCCAAAACTAGATCACTTTGAGAAGCATGACATCTAAATTAAGCAAATTAATCAGCTAAATGAAAATGAAATGAATTCAGGCGCTGGGCCTCGTTTCCTATCAACAATGCAAGGAAAACAAGGTGAAATAGAAGTTTGAAAAGTCGGTTGGAATGTTGGGTGGGTTTCTCCTCATCGTCTGTCCAACAAAGATGAAAAAGCTGCAAATATACTTCAAGATGTGGCAATTTCTATGGGGCAAAACATCATGAGATGATAATTAGGATGAGAATTTTGTAATTATAGTTTTCCCCCAAAAGAGACCTTAAAACGTGGTGATGTGAACTGGTGGGAGTTCGCCTTCATTATAAAGCGCTTACCACTAACGGCAACATTTGATGTTGTGATGGCAACACCAGCCTTGTTTTCAGCTTTGCACGCGTAAATTGCACTATCGCTCATCCTCAATCCTTGGATAGTCAGTATACTCTGAGCACCAGCTGCTGTATCTGTAGATGCTATGGAAAAACGAGGTTTTGCTGCATTGATCTCCTTTCCATCTGACCACCATGTTAATTTTGGCAACGGCTGCCCATCAGCTGCGCATGTTAAGGTAGTAGCACCGTCTTGCTCTAACACCTTGCTTTCTTCCAGGACCTTTTTAATGGTTGGCCTAGCAGCTACGATGAGAAAGATATTTAGTTGTCAACGAAATGTTATTTGGTGTTGGGAAGTGGTATGGGCGCTAGTATTAGCTCCAGACTCTTAAGCGCTACATCCGCTTTATCCCGTGTATAAGTACGGATGCCACGTGTAATGTAGACAGATAGAAGAGAGAGAGAGAGAGAGAGAGAGAGAGAGAGAGAGAAATGATTTGAGTATAAGGCCTTTTGTGTATATAATTTGTGGAAATAGAAGTATAGTCTTTCTATCGACCAATTCTTTATACTCTAACCCAACTTCACAGCCTTTTGGTAATCGACATTTGTAGGAAAGATGACACAAATGTGAAAACGAACAATTATGAAAGCCTGGTTTTCATATATCATAATTCATCGGCGATCATCGCCGATATAGAACTTCCTGTTGATCGGGGATCATCCCCGAACAAAGAGCATGTAATGGCGCCAAAGGTCTGAGATTGGAGCGGGAAGGTCCATTGCATGTGTAGAGCGTTCCTTTGAGAGAATTAGATGTGAAAACGCATATCTTATCCATAGTTTTACTTTGGAGGAATACATAGCGTATTTTCCAACACAAGAAATGCAGCAAAGAAGCTATTTTAGGTGCGTGAAGTGAAGTTGAAGGGCAGGTATTACACTCTTTTAGGAGTTGTCATAATAAGAGTGAAATTTTCGCTTTCTTCCTTAGAGTCTTGTAATCTTAAGCTAGAAGGTATCATATACTTGGCTCATGCACTTCAATCCTCTCTCCCAACGTGACAAGGAACATGATCACCAGCAACAAATCTTGCAATCTATTGTTTATTTTTCTACTGTTCATCGGGAACCAGCGGGAAAGTCGAATATGTTGAATTTCCCGATGACTGGGGATGATCCCCGATGGTCGACGATAGTGCGGATTTCATAAGTCATTAGCAATCGGGGACAATCCCCGATGGTCAGGAAACAGCATCAGCGATGATCGCCGATGAATTATGATATATGAAAACAAAGCTTAAGCACACGTGATTCTCACCTCCGACAATAAGTCGTGCTCCTGCCACCTTCTCCTCAATGGAATTCTTTGCCACGCATTGATAAACACCTTCATCTCGACTAGACGCTAGAGACAACTGCAAGTCGCTTGAAAGGATGTTTTTTGGCAGGAGTGACCTATTTAGCACAATACGGTGGCCGTTGGAAATCGGCGTTCCATCTTTTAGCCATGTTATTGAAGGGATTGGAAGGCCAGTTGCATTGCAAGAAAAGCGAATAGATTTCCCAAGAGATATGAACTGATCTTGCATGGTCTGGGTGAATCTAATTGGTTCTAGAAATTGAAATAAGACTAAGATTAGAAAATTAGAGAAGATGCGGGAAAAAGCAGGAATTCATATATCCACGGCTCTTTGATATCATTATTGTCCTGCAAAGAGATTCAGTTGCCCTGCAAATTGTACTGCAATTCTGTAGGGAGAGTGTCAAACCCCAAATGCCCCCGGATTTTACGCCAATGTGATTGGGGGCGTAGTACAAACAATTTGCGAACGGGTTACTAAATAGGCTGTGAGGAACATCTTTGCCTATCTTGAGGGGGCAACTTGGCTACATAGCTATAAATTATTTTGCACAATTGACATTAGCAAGTTGAACCCGTCCTTATTATCAGCTGGCCTCTCCGTAATTAATTCAGCAAGCGCGTTTCCGTTTGCGCAACTCCCAGCAAAATTTTGCATCGAGTCGTGCGATTTAATTGTCTGGTTATTTTGTAAGAAGCGTGATCTGGTAAACTATCAAGAACGAGGTGCGTAATGAAATGCGCTCCTCACCTTATTGAGGCACGTGCCAAGGAGAGGCCTGATCCCCAGAGCAGCATGTAAATTAATCAATTTTCTCTGTACTCAAGCTGAAAGTGTCCTCAGCCTGAAAGTTTCTTCAGCCTCGTTGATGAATTTAAAACTGCACAGAGCTTAGCCATATTCAAACAAAAAATCAAATCCTGAATTGGCACTTATTGCAAGTGCAATATTTGCAAAAGTTAATTATTTGTGTTTTTGTTTTATTTTCATCTCACTTTATTTTATGCAAGTTAAATTGTTCAATCAATATCAATCAATATGAATATTTAAAGTTATTTATTATTATAGTTGCTAAAAACTAAATCAGGCTAACTATGAAAGCAAAGTAAAAACAAAGATTTGACTATAATACTAACGAAAGAAAATTGATTTTAATATGTTAGTTTTAAATAGTTGATAAAGCTATTACTTATTTATATTTATACCAACATTAAATAAATTTATGATGATGATGATGATGATGATGATGATGATGATGATGATGATGATGATGATGATGATGATGATGATGATGATGATGATGATGATGATGATGATGATGATGATGATGATGTCGAGTCCACTCAAATCAGAAATTTTCAATTTCATTTAAGACAGCATGATTATATATAGATATTGACCAATATCAGCATGGCAAATTTTAAAGCTCCAAAATAGAAAATCATTGTCCCCCGCTTTACATAAAAGATTGCCTCGGTGACAAACTCCTCAAACTTCGATTGAATTACGTCATTATGTACATACCTGTTACACTGAGAGTCATCACTGCAGATGCAATCTGATTAGATGTTGTTGTTGCTATGCATTTGTACTCTCCTTTGTCATTTTGCTCAACTTTTTTCAGCATAAACACTCCATCGATTACCTTCACAATTCGCTCCGACGTGGCAAGCCGAGCGCCATCTTTTAGCCATGAATATCGAACATTTCTTGCCGGAGCGTTTGAAATGCATGACAGATAGGCACGTGATCCGACTTTTGACACCTGGGAGATGGGAGGCAACAAGAAACGTGTCTTTGATGGACGAACGTCTGCAAACAGAAAATTGCAAAATTAGTCTTCCGCTAAAAGGTAGCTAGAAATGGTCAAGAAACTAACAAGGGGAAAAGTTTCTTAGAAATCCTTAGAATTTTTAGGTTGTTAAACTTTTTTGTTTGGTAGCAATCAAAGCAATTTATTATAAGAATGTAGTCTATACGAATATAGGCTCATAAATGCTAAATTGTAAGAACAGTTTATGAGTAATGTTGGAATAAAACTTCATCAAGATTTTAGCTTTGTTATTTAAGAGTCCTTTTTAGAAAACAAAACAAGTGTGAGTTTCTCCGCTTTGAGATTAAGTTTTCTTTTATAGCTACTAAAGCTATTGTTTTGCTTTGTTCTTTCTTTTGTTTTTACAATGAGGAAACACAATTTAACAATGACTGGAATACAACCCCTTGATTTACAGATAAAATTGTATCTATGGTCGCGAGAGAAATTTTTTAAAAATTGTGGGCTCAAGAATAGGATATTTTGAGAATAATATTGGACTCAAAATCAAAAAGGCGTAACAATTCCAAGGGTCGGCAAAAATTTGGGAATTTTCAAAAAGACTGTGCAAATGGACTAATATGGAATGAAAGAATAAGTGTATTAATATATCTCACCGTTGACGTATAGGAAAGCCGGTGAACTTTCGAATATAACGTTCGTGAAGACATCTTTCGTTTTACAGCGAACTTTGAGCAAATTATCCTGAGCTGTAACGTTAGAGATCACTAAATAGCGTAGGCCTTTAAATACGTAGAACCTCTCTTTGGTTTCACCGTTTGCCACGCTAATTTCCCTGTTAGTTTTTTGCCAATTTAATGACCACGAAATCAGATGTGCTTGATCGACTACATCAGCGTCTAGCTTGCACTCAAATACTGCAAATCCACCAGGGAAGGATGTTTCATGGAATACATATGGCGAGTAGAGTTTGCCAATAACTAGAAAAAATACGGCTAAGCAGAAAGCATAGTTAGATGCATAACGAAAAAAGCAAAACAAGGAAAAATGCTATCTTTGTCCAACAATCTGAGAACAGCTGAATAGTTCTACACTTCCATGTTATATTGTTGCTGGAGCCATAAAATTTTCAGAACTGGTTGCCAATGAAAAATATTGTGGGATACAATTTCCCAACAGGTAATTGTATTGAATGTTCTTGAGAGCTGTTAGAAGATTGAGGTTTAGGCTGTGAGAACTAGGAAACAGGAAGCTAAATGTTCCTTTTCTAGCTGAAAAAAGGACATAGATATGAGGGGAGAGCTGCAGTGAAACAAATCTTGTTTATAAATGATTGTTACCCTTTGCTTATAGCAAGCAATGAAGTCTTCAGAATTCAAGATATATATATATATATATTTATATAAATATATATATATATATATACATTTATATATATAGTCTTCCGCACACTTTCACATAGTACTTAATTGTGATGTTGGCACTGTTCAAACAGGGTCTCTAGCTCTCGCTACCTATGCCCCCTCTCACTCTCTTTCAAGAGCAGTGCCAGGGCTTTTGGACCAGAGGCCTGGCTCTTTTGCTAAGGGACTAAGATATGGCTTTCGTGAGTATCAGAGCTCCTAATATACTTGTGAGTAAAAACTTCATAATATCTCGACGGGAGCTAGCATTCTCTATAGGGGGATAGCTTCCTTAGCCAATCTCTGGCGCCACCCCCTCATTCTCTCCTCCTCTCCCCATTCTCTTCGCATCTCTCTAAGCTAACCCTAGTGCAATCAAAATGCTAAAGTAGCGGGACATAGAATAGGCTGTTTAATCAGTTGACATTCACACAATACCTGCTTTGATCTTGATTGCTGCACTTTGCAGTCTCCCAAGAGAACTTTTTGCAACGCATCTGTACTGCGCTCTGTGAACTGCTGCAACGAAGGATTTAGCTTCGAACGCGGGGAATTCCAGGCTGCCATCGTAATTCACCCGCCGAATACCAGTAATGTTGCCCACGGCTTTTCCATCAGAAGTCTCCCACGAAATCGAGGGCATCGGTGCTCCTTCGGCTTTGCAATTGACTTTTGCCGTTCTTGTATTGAGGAACGTGGCATCGTGTGGACTAACTGCAAAGCCGATTGACTGCACATCTGTAATAATCAATGAAGAGTTTATTTTTGGACATGCAGCTGATGAGACTTTGCGAAGAAGTTCTATGCAGTAGAATACAGACAAAATATATGAAT
>WIPJ01067642.1:103824-126561 GCA_018155075.1 Cassiopea andromeda | reverse complement strand
GGTAGAAGGGTAGAGGGGTAGAGGGGGTAGGTAAGGAATCATAGACTAATGGAATGGCCTCTTATCCATAAACTTTTTAAGTTTTGGATGAGACTTGATTGTGTGATCTGCCGCTGAAAAAAGCGTTTCTGCTCAAAAGTTCCGAAATACTCACTCTTCACCCCAAGCTGTTTCCTTTGTCTGCAATCAGACGAGATGTGACAATTGCGCAGTGTGAGGTGTACTTGATAACAAGACAGTTTCAAATTATAATGGTATTAATTAGCTGTTCAGGATACTTGAAAATAATAAAAAGAACTGAACAGACCTCTGTCTATTATTGAAGTGTATTGGATTATTTAATTAATCAATACTAATACCATTTTGCGAATTTCAAGATAACAAAAGGCATTGATTCAACATCAGGAATAGACTCTCAGTATGTAAGAGACGAAAATAATCTTTGAGAATCTGATCAGGTCTTAATGAAATACTATTGATTTACCGCTGCCGACATGGGAATTAACCTGCATTCAAATACAGCAATTTCAAATCAATAAAAATGTATGGAATCACGGAATTGATCCCCTTTGGGGGTTCTATATTGTATATTAATGCTTCAAAGAAAGGCTTTCATCTTCCGAAAGTGCAAATGTTCGTAGATGATGTCAATTACATCAGCATTTCCCTTTCATTATCTTCTGGGTTTCTTTCCCACAGCTCATATTGGAAGCTGCAGTTGGAAGAAATTTTCAAAGCGATATTGCTATTGATGATATAAAGTTCATTGACGGTAAATGTGATTAATTTTAAGTATATCCGCTTATTCACTTTCGTGTCATAAAATTTCCTTTTCCCAAGAGAGCGTTTGAATATCTTTTTTGCATTAGAAATTTTTGGTTGCAAGGGTATTACCGAAGGGCTGGATGAGAAGCTACAGCTCGTAGGAGGGGGGCCATAGGAGCCCGGCCTCCCTTCTGCTTTTCGAGGAGTGGCTGGGAACCCTTCCCTTTTCTTCAGTGCTGTAGAAAATTTTTGCCAAAGCGAGTATGCTTTATTGACTTGTATGCCCTTGACATTGTACTGTTACCGCCGCAGGCTATATGGCCCACATGCTACTTTATTTGGCCATTCAGTAATAGTACATACACATAGCCCTAGTGTCATGGAGCTTAGCCCCTATGGCTTGGGCCGGGTAAAGCAGGAATATTTGCACTCAGAGTATAACATTTCAGGGTTTTTATTGAATAAAACACCTTGAAAGGGTATTGCTAGCCCATGATGCATTGCTCATATAGATTTTCCTCCACTTATAAGGCCTACGCTATCTTTCTTGAGTCAGTCAATGCAATTCAATATAAATTACTTTACATGTTTTTAGATAAACTTCCGAAGTCTGACTGGTCGGAATGGAGTTCATGGACGAACTGTCAAATAAAGACCAACTGGTGCCGCAGGACTCGATTTAGGGTGTGCTTGAAAAAGGTACCATGTACTGACCAAATCGAACAACAGGTTACGTCATGTGCTCCTGCGCATTGCAAAAGTAATATGTTTTTTCATTTATCTGTCTTAAGGCCCGGCCAACTAGGAAAAATTGTCATATGACATTCGTGTTTTGCAAATGTTTCACGAATTGTTTCCTACTATGGCCACTTTCTCATACGACAAAATCGATGAAAAATTTGTCATACGAATGTATGACGATCATCAAACATTGCGTGTGACATTTCATGTTGTATGACAACGTTTCCTAGTTTGACATGATGTTGTCAGACAATTCAATTCAATGTTGATAAATTCCATGCGCAGTCTTATGCGCAGAGGTTGTTTTAGGCTTCCGTGATAACATAACGATGAAACAAGACAGTCAGACAGTTCACAAAGAACCCCAGGAGCCTTAATCTTCACCTTCAAGCATTTCCATCTAAACTTATGTGTCTCCTATGGCAAGCTCTTTCATAAAGTCAAACAAGACCATTTCCTCTTGTTCCATAACTACTGTCTTACTTTGCAAGACCTCTTCATTTTCTCTTCTTCGTCATTTAGACCTTCTAATAGCAAAACGGCAACGACTGCTTTTCGCTTTACTTCCATTTTAGCTTTGATTTTTCGCACCAATAATCAGCAGCAACAGCAACAACAAAATGTTGTCAGACTTTGTCAGAAGAGTGTAGTCACCCTCATTTCGTGCCACAGAAACATGCGAAAACATATTTTTCGTTTGCGCAACAATGTCATATGACAATGTTTCCTAGTTTGGCCAAGCCTTAGGCCCCGTCTTATCATGTGATGTTAAACCGTTATAAGTAAACCTTTGTTGATTAAAAATTTTGTTTTTCCTACACTTATGTTTAGCAATATGTCTAGCTGTTTTTTCCATCATTGGAGTCCCACAAGACATTTCTAAAATTTTCAGGAGCCAATGGCCTATTATCATATTCAAAATGTTGATTTGATTTTTTCAACAATTAAATAAATTTTCTTCGTTTTCAACAGTTGATGGACATTGGAGTAAATGGAGTGCCTGGTCACCCTGTTTAGCAAAATGCGGGAAAGGCAACGTGAAACGTTATCGCCAATGTGATGAGCCAAGCCCGATGTTTGGCGGGCAAAAGTGTGTTGGAAAAAATGTTGAATTGAATTCTTGCTGGTCAGGCTTCTGTCAAGATGGTGTGATTTACTTTACTTCTTGTTTGAGATATTTCATGGAGAAAAAGGTTTAGTTGGATGCGTACCGTATGATTGGCGTCTATAGTATCTGAATCATCTATCAAAGTCTGAATACTAGAACCAACTCTATTTGCTCTAATCTGAACTACTAATTTATGATATGACTATATATGGATGAATACATTGTAACACCTACAAACCATAATGAACACTGTGAATATAAAGTAAATTCATACAGGAAACTGTGTTTCGTGACATCGGAATTCAATGCTCTATCTGGTATGAGTAATGGAATCCACCATGCAATTATAGAAAATATTCTATTTTAGGTCCAGATGATTGCGATTTTGATGATGATTTAAATCCGTTTTGTCATTGGAAGAATGTAAACGAGACACTGCAGTTTCGACGTAAATATCTCTGGACTGGAACGGCAGGGACTGGGCCTAGTGGTGACCACTCGAACAACACATGTAAGCAGTACTGTCAATTGTGAATTTTGCAAAGACGCTTTTGTAAGATAAAAATTGAATTTAAAGTGGTTGCTTTTATATTTATTGTGAGAAAGATGTTGCTCTTTAGATGAATATATTATCTTATAATTACTATCATAATTTATGGTTTTGTTGATGTCAAAAATAAGAACGATTACTTTAACTCGAATGCCTTTAATTTTCAGATGGCAAATATGTTTACCTTGAGACATCATCGCCGGCAAAGTTTGGCCAATTTGCGCAAATGAGGAGCAAATGGTTCGAGCCAACCAAATCAAGAACTCTGAAGTTTTACACTTACATGTATGGGAAAAGTGTTAATTACTTGAAGGTGCTAATTAGAACTGTGAATTTAACAAGAGAAATTTGGAAGTTGGAAGGCAACCAAGGAAAACAATGGCTGCTGGCAAGAATAGATTTTTCATGTCAAGTACCATACCAGGTAGTATTCCTAATTTGAACATTCTGTACAATTTTGCCATTAATACCTTAAATTTGGCAGTTAATCTCAATTAGCTGGATTAAGTGCAACTAATGGATTTGCTACGAATCACCCTTACCATTACTAATGTCACTACCAATGTTATCAACAACGTCATCATTACTTTCATTCAGAAATGGCCTAGTTATATGTATTGCAACTTTGTACATAAGTTGCAATTTAGTTAAGGACCAAATGATGTGAGTTGATAGCATGCCTGCGGAAGCTAGCTACAGAAATCACAAATCATGCATAGATATGCAATCCAAACTCAAACGGTTGCTTGGTTATTTTGCCTAAATCCCACGGACCGAATGCCACAGTAGTATTGGTTAAAGAGGGCTCTTTTAAAACGTAGAAATCTTCAATGATATTATTAAATCTGTATTGATAATATTTGGCACACGTGATGCCTTCTCAATTTCTCACTTTCCTACCAGTCCCATTTTCAACAACACAAAGTCAGCACCTCTCATAAATACATATCTTTACAACACATTTTTGCTTCTATTCCTTCAGTGCTCTCTCAAACAATCTGATTATGATACGTTCCATTATTAGGTTGTTTTTGAAGCTGGTGTTGGGAAGGATTTTCAAAGTGATATTGCAATTGATACAATCCATTTTCAAGATAATTCAGGTATAAATTTCTTCGATGAATCTCTGGAGCTTTACGAGGTGGTTGCACATTCTTAATGGCTTGAACAAGACTACAACGCGTCACATAGCCATTACATCACCTCTATCATGATTGGTCAATGAGTCTTATCTGCCAATCAAAATCGGCGTTTTGGTGAGCGGAGAAGACCCTTTGACCCACATGATAAAAGTGACGTAATGGTCATGTGACCTGTTTTAGAGTTTTATTCTACTATATTGTAGATTTGTAACCTACCTAAGCCGCTTGGCACATGTATAAAGCAAAGATGGTTTGTTGTGTAGATATAAAAAAGCTGGCGAGCCCTACATAAAAAGAAAGTAATTTCAAAAAGCACGAATGTATTTAATTCCGTCCAATAATTAAGCATAATTGAATTTAATTTGGTAGCAAAATCTCCAGAGAATTTCCCAAGGGATGGTTTCAATTGAAAAAAATCCTAATCATCATTTTTACTTGTGATGTCTTTATGTAATTTCACTAATTTTATTTCTGTTTTTACTTGTGAAATGAATTGCTGTTTATTGAATGGTTTTTTCATTTTAGACATTTCAACTTATGGTGTTTCATCAAAGGAACAGCAAGAACCAAACAATTCGACTTTTATCTCTGCCTCTCTAATTTTGTTTCAACTATCTATCTTTATTCAAATTTTATTTTGAAGCCAAAGATGGACATCATTGAGATACATTATTTATCAGCAGATTTATATTTTGTATAAAATAAAATGTATTTGTTTACAGAAATTTGTAAATTCCTATTTCATAATGTATTTGTACAATATTTTTAATATTTATTATTTTTAGTTTAATTATCATTTGTATTGTATTGGTAATTAGGTAAAAGAGAAGTTGTCTTTTGGTAGAAAACTTTTGTTGTTAAATTGAAAGCTATACAAAAGTATTTAGTCAGTTACGTTTTAATTTGCATCCTTTCACTACTGTCAAATGTGAATGCCTATTATCATAAACTTGTACATAGACCAGCAAGTTTTCTTTTCAGTACCTGCAGACAGTCCTTTCTCAAGAATATTTGTAAGCACCAATTCGATCTCAAAATTTCCATATAAGTTATATGTTGGCTCAATAGCTAAGCCATTACAAACTCTTCGACACAAATTGCAGTGTCAATACGAGTAGAGTACCCTCTCTAACGATTTCAAATGTTTTGAAATCTTTTTCAAACATAAAGAAAGCTTCTCGTCTTCTCCATTACATTGTTAGAGCTTATGACCAATGTGCAACAGGTAATTGAATTCAATATGCTTTTCACATGGTTGCATTTGATTATACACAAATAAGACCTCTCTTGGGATTATTGGAACTTGAGAATTGCATCGAACCATGGATCTTCTCTTGCTCTGCAGTTTTTTAATTGGTTTATCTCTTGCTGAACCAATGATAGGTAAGCTTGAAGTAAGATTCGGCATCAAAAGATATTTGTGTTAGAGATGTTGACAACTTAGGCTGTTTGCATTCACTATCCTGAGATACAAAACCTTTCATTGTGATTATTGCTGAACTGTGTTTTATGTCGAGCTTTGGTTTGCAAAGGACTCCATTCTTCATAAAATTTCTTCAGAACCAAATTGTTTGGCGACCACATTATCAGACTTTCTTTTGCTCATAAACAGCCAATTACAAACATTGTTTAATCTACTTCTTGTACTTTTAGATTTTGCACCACCTGCTCCAGTTAGGTGTCGAGATGACCCTGACTTGAAAGATTGCTGTAAGAAGCTGAAAGGAAAAGGATTTTGTAACAGTCAAGTAGAATTTATGGAAATCATATGTGCAGAAACATGCAATTACTGCCCAAAAGGTGTTCATACGTTTTGTACAAATTTATCAGTATCTTTGCTTTAAGATTGAAAAGTTAAAGCTCTGTAAAACAACGCTGACATACAATTATGCATGATCTTAAATTCCAACGCAGCATCTATCAGCTCATTGCAACGTACTTAAAAAATTTCTAGGCAGTTTGAGTCACCAATTTCGAATGAATTTCACTACAAATGAACTTACGCAGAGGTTTGTTTTTAGAGAAATTTTCTAAAGATATTGATGAAATAATAAAGGAGCAAAAGAAGTTGGAAAAAGCAACTGGAGGAAATGTGGATTCAATAAAAGAAGGATTGAAGGATGGGAAGGGATTGCCGACTGCAGAAGGAAAATTTGAAGGCAAAGGTAAAACTGAAGCAGAAAAGGAAGCCACGGAGGTACCAGGGAAGGAAGGAAAAGGAGGTGAAAATGGAGAAAATGATGAAGATAATAAAAATGGCAAGGATGATAAAGATGAACAGGACAATAAAACTGGAAAAGATAAAAATGATAAAGATAGTGAAAATCAAACGGAGGATGAGAAAGAGAAAGCTGATGGAAAAGAAGAAGAATCAGATGGTTGGTTGAATTAATTTGAAATGTCTTCTTCGCTTCAAAGCAAAAGTTTTGCTATTTTATTTAGTATTTGAAGATAAAAATTTCTAAAATTGATAATGTTTCTGTTTTGCTTTAGGTAAAGTTGTAGGAGAGGTTGGAGCCACTACTGGTAATTTTCAATTGACGATTTTGTATACTTTTCTTGAATAACTACTTATCATTTTTGTACATAATATTTCGAGTCAAAGTAAATTCATATTAAGATTTGCAATTCGGAAAAACGGTCCTACTCGATGTTCATGTATCATCTGATGCCATCGGTGATAGCGTTGGGTAATAACCGTAGTTTGATGAATGTCAAAGAAATCTTCTTGGAAGGAGAAGGACTTTTAATTGAAATAAATTGATTTCTATAGCAGAAAGATGCGCAAAGCGAAAATCTTGGATGAATCACGTGACGTAGCATAATGGCAGATTTATGTTGATCCTTCAAATATCTTGCAGTATGAAATTTAATTCTTTCGCTACTTGGCTTCGTTCAGGGTGCGACAAGAAATGCCAAACAGAATGTGTAAAAGCACACAATAAGTACCGAGAAAATCACGGTGCAAAACCTTTGAAGTGGGACAGAACATTAGCAGAACAGGCCCAGGCAGTAGCCGATAAAAATGCCGCATCAAACAAATTTGAACATTCTGATTGGGCAGCTGGAAAAGGAGGAGAATGCATTGCATGGGGGCCAATTAAACCATCTTGGTTGATTGCAGTGAAGGATTGGCACGACGAAGAGAAAAACTACGACTGGAAAACGGGGAAATCTAGCAATGGGAAGGCAATTGGTCATTTCACTCAAGTTGTTTGGAAAAAAGCAACAAAAGTTGGTTGTGGCAAAAGTGAGATGACAATGTATGGCTCAAAAGGGCCATTCTATATTGCACAAATGGATGTGGTTGGAATTGTTCAAAATAAAAAAGAGCTTGACCTCGTTGGGAAACCGAAAGAGGTTTGCTAAATTTTTCAAGCCATTTAGCATATGATTTAAATATGATAATCTCTTGAGAAAGTTGTATTTTTTGATGTTTGTATTTGCAGATTTCATTTCATCATAATCTTTTTCACTATCTTCAAAGTACCGTGCTTTATTTCAAAGATCTTCGATAGCACGAGGAACTATGAGATTGAACTTTGCATCATGACTAGATTACGGTGAACTCTATCAACATCAACAACAACACCATGCTTTTCTTCACGCCTAACTTAAAGCAACTCTGTAACCAGTGGGGGCCTAGCGGTGGGCCTTGACCCCTTCCCCAGCAAAGAGTTTTGAAGGGGAACCGGAGAAGAGAAAAGAACACTGAAGTAGGCAAAATGTAATGTGCAAATAAACGATAATATGTTCAAAGTGGACAGAGTATTCCAGTCATGAAAGAAAGAGGAACGACGCTAAAAGAGATACCAGGTAGACAAGGAAATCGAGTGAGTTTTCAAACGATTACAAGAGGAGATGGAATAACAGCTGTAATATGTTTCACCAGATATCTGGCTATATTTCAACATCAATGCAACTTTAATTTATAGCCACTAAGTAGATTTGAGGGTACATAATTGCAATGTCCACTAAATTCAGCTAATTAAACAGTTGTCGAAGGAGAGCTCTTGTATCTGGTACAATAGATACGAACATTCTTTCATCTCAGGTTATTGCCTTACAAAACAAGGAAATTATTATATATATTTATTAGCAAGTCTCTCCTACTTCTGGATAAAGAATTAATTTACAAACATTAGTTCCAAAACTGGCAATGATGCTGCTGATGAATACGAAAGAAGTATTTTTGCCGAAGATCCTAATCAAATCGAAACAAACATGGATGGCTGGGATAAGCTTTAATGTATTAAACAACCCAATTCTGAAAAAGATTTCGATGAGGACATGTATTCCTTTGCTGACGAGAGATTAATGATCAACATACTGTTTGTCCTGCTTCTTAAAAGGGCGTTTTCCCAAGTTCTAGAGGGCGTGGCCTCAAAAAATATTTTACTCGCTTTTTTCGCGTATTAAATATCTCCCTATTTCTACGCCTATAGTGTCTTTAATTTATATCTTATCCAAGGTACAATTCTTCAAGCACTTAGAAGAAAACAGTTTGTACGCACAGCTAAGCTGTTGGGGCACTTCTGTTTGTATGCTGTTTTATGACATTCGATGGTCAATGATGTTGTTTTAATCATTGTGGCTGTGAAGCAATTACTAGTTCTCAGTTTAGTTCTCGGTGAAGGGGGTGTCAACAAGTTGTTGGCCCCCCTGCCAGAAACTGCCAAGCGGCCACTGTCTGCAACAGATGCTTCATTGGAAAAGTGTGCTAGTTTGAAGCAGGAATTGGTAATAAAACATCCTTTTCTTTTCTTTCTAGAGCGATTTGAAGTGGTTTGAAGATTTGAGAGATAAGCAAATGAAGTCAAAGAATGGGAGCAAAAAAGACAAAATTTTGAAATTGCGACATAAATTAGCACACCGCAATTTAAAGTCAAGAAAGCATTAAAGTATAATGTGAATGAGTGGAAGTTGTAAAATGATAATACAAAATCTTTGTTCAATGCATGGAAGTACAAAACGATAGAGTAGAGCACGCACACGAACGAGTAGAGCACGCACACGAACGAGTAGAGCACGCAAACGAACGAGTAGAGCACGCACACGAACGAGTTGTAACAAATAATATTTTTTAACTTTTTTATCATACCTTTCTAATAGCATATCTATAACAGATGACGCTATAACTTTTTGTAAATTTTAATATTTTTGTATTTATTTATATGGACAGAATAGCTCAAGAATACCTTATTCTTAAAAATACATTCCATCGGAGACCTATTTTCAACAATTTCCATCATTCTCGTTCATTTCTTTCCAAACAGCGGAAGCGTCTAAGAGAGAAGTACTACTTCTGCTTGAATAGATTTGGGTTTTGAGAGATCAGCTGGTAGCAGGGACGCCGGTGCATCATTAGGACAGGGGAGAGGCTGAAGCGTGGAGACGGGCACTTGCAATAATGATGACGTCAGAATTTTAACTTGCAGGCTACTTTTATATACATATGCTTCCAATAATTGCCGCATTTCATGACAGGTGATGAATTCCTGCGGATAGAATGAGGTTGAGCCTTACAGAGGAGTGTGTGCAGGAAGAAAATGTGAAAATCCTTCTATCAGTAGACATCATAAGAAGGACAATTTTGCCCCCTTTTCGCTGACCATAGGCCATTTATTGCATGACATCATTCACTAGCAAAAGAGTGGAGGCTGCAGCCCCCCAGCCCCCCAGCCCCCCAGTTCCGGCGTGCTTGAAGATGCCTGCTCAAATCTAGAATGGCTTCTTAGAAATAGTAGTTTTCAAAAATCTCGTTTATACATAGGATTGTAGGAGGTCTTTGCTGACCTGCTTGGTTTGGTAGCCATTTTAATTTCAGGACAAATATCGTCCATCACTGTCGGGCTTTTGTTTTAGGCCAAATTGTCCACTTGTTTTCCAGAACAGCCTGGCTTCCTAAAAACAGGCTAATACAAATGATGGCTTTCTCCATTTCAAGGTTATTTGTTCGAATGCTTTATGAAGAGATTCGTTCGATGCCTACTTCCGGCTAAGATGCGAAAGTTATTGCATGCACCAAACTCTAAATTACGCCATACAAGTAATGTGTAATCGTTTACCAACAACATGGTTGCCAAGTCTACCGCATTCTTCTCAAGCCTAGCCCCAGCAACAGCAAAATCTGGAAAGCTCCTGCATTCTATGATTTATAGAGCTGAAGAATGAAAAATACAGTGAAGGTTACACAGGAGTTTAGCCATATGGGGGTATGAAAGGGTGCCGCACAGCCCCAATGTATAGTTTATCGGCACATTTGCCGAATATGAATAGTGCTCGACATCATTGTCTTGCTAAAAAAACTCAAGGAAAGTCCCATTTGACGTCAAATTTGGCCCCAACGAAGTCTGTTTGTCGTCAAATTGTAGTTGTGCACTCAACCAGCAATTTACTTAAGCTGCACCTCTGAGGTTACAGACCTTTCCAAGTGCCTCGACAGATGGAAACTGCCATATAGCAGAGTTGACGTCACAAAAACATTCAAATCCAAATAATGCATTGCAAAAATCCTGATTAATCCAAATGCGAAAACGAGGCCAGAAAACAATAGATTTTTATTGAAATGAAAGAGAGGCTTGATGGCTGTTTGAAGATGACGGCTTCTTATTTGGTTTGATATTGTTCAGTAAAGTTGTCAAAATAAAGATAACTCTCATAAATCCAATATAAATCCAAACTCTGATGTAAATCCAAACACAAATTTTTAAACCAAACAATTTCTCTTCTGCTTGTCAGCTAATACACATTCCCTAAAAATAAATGCATCAGCTTCCTGAAAAATCCCGAGATTTTTCCAGAGATACACAGTTTCTTATAAGCAAATGAGGCTCAAATAGCCAAAATCTAAAGAAAATCTACTGTTTTCATTGGCCAACAATCGATATTTTTAAAGAGGGAATTCAAATTCGAGTACACGATTAACAACGAATGCAAGATTAACAACGAAAGTGTAAACCATCCTAGCCAGTTTATTTCAGCAAAAGTTAAGAAAAATTATTAAAAAAATCTCAGCTCAACGTCGGGAAAAGTTAAGGAAATTGCGGCTCAGACGAAATGAGAGTTTTCCATAGAGATTGGAATATTAAACACTAGAGTCCGAATTCCTATTGTTTCGTCTGTACGAGGCTAAAGTTTTGTGCGCCATTTTGTGCGTTAGATTAGTATACGGAGCCAACTAAATGACAAATGCTCGCATAAGATGTTGTCTCGAATTTGTAAACAGCACGTATAAATAGGACATTTCCCTATTATTCAAGCAAAGATTTGTTTATTAAGCACTTTTTATATCAATTTTTGCTTCGGGTAGTATGACATTCACAATTTTTGAAGGAAAAAGTACTGTCTGTAGCGCACAAACGTCGATCGACGAAAATCAAGACAAGGATAAAGTAGTTGTTCATCGGTACCTTCCGCTAGATTTTCAAATCGACTACATTTACTATTTGATAACGTCGCTCTTAAGATTTCGATTCAGTAGCGGAGCTATCAAGCTTTGCGGATCTAACGTTAAGACATGATTTTAACATTAAAAGTTTGTTTGCTCCATTGTTTGTTATGACATTTACCTTTCTCAGACATCATGTTTTGAAACAAAATCAGTTCCTTGAATATCGAGAAAGGTGGCAAACTGCAAAATCTATTGCTATAATAGAGGCCTTTGCAGTTTTAATATTCAATATTGTTTGCACCAGGTTATAACCACAACAGGGGTGGTGCCAGGAGAAGGTTACAAGGATTTTTGAAGATTGTTAGCATTTATAATATCCTGAAAAACGATACAATACAATTGTGAAGTTTAGGGAACAAAGAAGAAAGAGACAGAGAGAGATGAAGGGAGAGATGAAATGACGCTTGGAACATCATCACCATAATCGTCGTAGAATTCTTGGATGCACTCCTTCGTTGGGCAACTTTATACTTGCACGAGCGGTCTTTAGAATCGTAGTGGAGAGAGTAGACATTTTAATAGATATTAACTTTTATCTTTATTCCAACTTAACTGTATAAATGTCTTGGCTAGGTGACTCACATTCCTGCCATTGAACCTTCGAGCTCTAACTCATGATTCACATAGTTCTAACTCTAATCCTCTAGTTCTTCAAGGCTTCCCTATTCTCTATGAGAGGTAAACTTACATAATGTAGAAATACTGATTTAGGATGCAACAGCATTTTTGCCGACATAGAGTAATCGTTACTCAGCATAAAATACAAAAGAAGGGTAATGCTTCAATACTTGCCAAAAGTCCCTGGGACACTTTCAAAAAATTATGGAAAACTATAGCCTTCTCAGCATTTCAATCACTACGCTTTCTACGCACCCCCCCCCTTCCCCCTAATACAATGTTGGTCTGTTCCTGAGGCATTTGGCGTTATTGTGCACGAACACTTTTCCGGTACCGCATGTACTTCACTCAAAATCCAACATTGTTTTGGGGGAGGAGGTGGCCGAATGTACCGTCCAGGTTTAAAATTTGCAAAGTGTCCCAGGACTTTTGGCGGGTATTGTAGTTTATTCTATTATACCAAGTCTAGTCGTGTATGACGCAAGGGTAGATAATCCTTATCCTTAAAACAATAGAATTGAGTGAAATAGTGATTCTGTTGGCTCATTTCAGGTCGAACCTTCGACGTTCTCACGAACAACTAATATGAGACGGCCCTCTCAATGTTTCGCAAGCCTTGAGAGTCCAAATACCTAATAGAACAACGCGATACGACGTAGACTTTTACAATCTTCTACAAGCACTGTGAGTCTAAATACCAAATAACGAAATGTGAGAAGCCCTAATACAAGATACAAGTACTTTCGCAAGCTACTTTATCTATCCTAGTTTTCCATGTATAGCTCCGTATTTTCATTTATAAATTAACAGTATGACATAATTTTTCATAATGAGGTTGCAAATAAATATCACGATCTTCAATGGAGTGATAATTAACAAGAGAAGCATCTATTTCTCAAATATAGTATACATTATACGGCAATTTTTAACAGTCAATAACACGCTAAAAAAGCGACTGAAAATAAGCAAATACACCTTTCTGCACATTATGTACACTTCAGATTTATCCAAAAAGTGTGTATATATCATTTAACGCCGCTCTAGTAAAACTTAAATGTCGATGTTCCCTCCAAAATACCTAGTTTCGCACGCTGACCCAAAGGCTACCGTTCATTTCTTTCCTTCAACAACATGGCACACAAAACTGTCCAACTCAGGGGTTTGCACACTGAACCGAGTGAGGCAAACTTTGCTTTGGTGGCCATTTTACATGGTGGCAAAAAGGATTATCGCCAATACTGAGCCTTTATAATTTGGTGAAAAGTAAGGGCTGATTTCATGAAGTTCCGCATAAATTTTAAGTGTGTAAAATGGTGAGTTAGTATGAATTATCTCTTGTCCTTTCAATTTTGCTTGAATTTTGGCAATTTGTGTATTTATCGCGACGTTTCAAGTACTTCAAAGGTGGCAGTTGCTGCGGTCTGCTTCTGTCTTGTTGAAATGAAGTGTTGCGTTTTGCAAAGATTTCATTACAGGGGGATCAAGTTAGCAATTGTGATTTCAATTTCATTTGCTGCAGTATTCACACTAATAACCCTAAAACCTTTCATTTTTGATTGGAGATCTTTTTAATCACTTTATCCGGAAAAGTGAAAATTGATGGAGCAGCATTTGGGAACAAGCGGGACTGATCTTCATCTTTCGAAACATTAAAATCTGAAGGAAAGAAATGCTTGCCACAAGATTAGCTATTGAAAGTAGGTTGAAAATGTTCTCTCTTTGTTGCAACTATCCACTTTTGGAGAATGGTCTTATCCTTCAGGGGAAATTTATGAACTGAAATGCCATTTTTAGAAAAACGATTTATGTATCCATATGCAGAGCAAGATTTAACAATTTTCTGGACAAGATCCGATCCAATTTCACTTGTTAAAAATAGCAGTGTGACATATTTTATCTGTTTACCTCAATGGCAGCAAACAGCAGAGAATCTAAGTCCGCATTCATGGTTGGGTCTGCAGAGCTCTGAGACTTAACATCACAGGCAACCACGGGGAAAAGCAACTACGAGGAAAAGATTATTGTTAACTTCGTATACAAATTTTAAAACAAAAACAATGCAAATAGTTGCTAGTGGCTTCACTGCTACGTTGCAAACAAAGTTTTAATTACATTTTTCGAACGTCACAAAGCGCACTGCAGCAACTGCCACCCTTAAATTACTTGAAACGTCGCGATAGATACACGAATCGTCAAAATTCAATCCAAATTGAGGAGATAAGAGATGGGTAGTGATGACTCACCGCTGTACATGCTAAAAATCAGTTGGGAACTTCACAAACTAGGCACTTACTTTTTACCAATTTATAAGGTCTCAGTACTGGCGAAAAATCTGTTGGCCACCATGTAAAATGGCCGCCAAAACAAAATTTGCCTCACTCTGGCAGACCGAGTTGAAAAAAAAAACTCCCATCGACCTCAGGATCAGTTTGGTTGTTTGAAATCAAAAGGAGGTACTTAGTACCCAGTCTCTTAATCTGACAGGAAAAGAAAAGCGAGAGTAATAATATATCGTCGAAAAGAAAAGTGGACGGGAGTGAGTCATGATAAATAAATCACTTCATTTAATATCTACAATACGGTATTAGATTTGTTGCTTACTGCCTTACTCTATATGTAGTATTTGGTTTTCATGGAGCTGTGAAAGAATTAGTAACAAACTGTCATGTGCTTTGAGAGTGAGATGTATATTGACCGAACGGCATCACAACATTGACGGGATTTTTTAATCTTGAGGATTTCAAAAACGAAGAAAGGTATTATTTTCTGTGTTCGTTTGTTGTGTTTAGAATCATTGGCTATGTGATATTGACTTATTTGTTGTTCAAAACTGTAATTAATTGTTTGTGTTCTAAGATTTTGTTGACTACAGAGTTGTCTATTGGAATGATGCCTAAAGAATGCTAGGTTAACGATTTGCGATAAATGGTTTTTGGTGTCATTAATTATGAGGCGTCAAACGATCCTTACTCTCCGCTCTTCAAAGAAAATCACACATTGGTGTTTATTTGTATTGATCTTTTGCAGTTAAAATGAAATAAGTTATAAAGTCGTTTATAGCTCTGATATAATTAGCTATATCTCTGGACCGAAAGAAATTTGAAAGTCACGGTTGTAGTCGTATTGACAGTTTCTAGGCCAGTTGAATTTTGGACTTAGCTGCAACCCGACTATGGAATTTGAAGCAGAAGACCACGTAAAGAAGACAATATATTTCTATCTTCACCAAAATTTTATCAATTTTGAAGTATAACGTGAAAATGGATTATGTTTATTTAGTATTAGGATATATTTGGCTCAATTAATTGCTTGGATATGTGTATGACTTTATAGAACAGTGGAAAGGTATAAAATTATCCTCTTGACCATGAGCTCTTACTGTACACTTTTTATGAGAAACCTTTCTTAGTTTTTGGCTACAATTTAATTCTCAAAGTGTCATAAAAGTTTCTTAGTGTAATGAACTAAATTGTAGTGAAAATGTAAGCAAAACATGAATGTAACCAGCTATTAGTATTAAATGAAGCAAAACGTGTCAGTGTGAGCTAATTTCTAAAGCAATGTCATGTTCTTTTTGTTTTAGTTGAGCTTTGTGTAGAACAACACAACAACTTCAATATGTTATTTATCTAATGTTTCTTAGATCTTTCTTGTTAGTTATAAGCTTAGATTTAGATTGCCTATAAACTGATGTCTTATGAAAAAAATGTGTAGTAATGTAAATTGGCTTTGTTAATAGGAGGCCTTATTCAAGGGGAACTTTCAACATAGTTAGTCATATTCCAGTTGAAATCCTCCTGCCAATGAACTATTTCCTTGATGCTAAAAACACAAGTAAAATAGGATGTTTTTAATGGACATACAATTTTTCATTATTTGGTGGTCAGTAATATAGGATGTCCTTTAAAATTATTTTATGGTTTGTGCTTGTTGCATCAAACAAACAGTTTATTGACAGCATTATCAGAGTCTCAGATAGTACGAGCCTCATGTTTAGGTGTAGGCTTATTTAATGAGGACTTATTTAATGAGGAGCTCTTCTAGGAGGGGGCCAACACATGGATTTACAGTAATCAAGTTTAGTTCATGTTTTAAATGGCCCAAAATGCCAGATGGAATGACTTGAGGTTCAAATTAACAGATCATGTTTATGATATTCTGTTTATGAATGTGTTTACCAAATATGTCATAGGCACTGTGGTTAATGTAGGGGGGCTGTGGTGCTATTTATATGGACAAGGGCTGGCCCTACTTAGAGAGCTAGCCCTCTTTGATGAGATTTCACCTTGCAGGTCATATCCTCTTGCAAATCCTTTTCATTTATTTGATAGGACAGCTAGCTCTCCTAGGTGAGATTCTGCTCTTGAACACCTGACATCTTACCTAGCAGTGGCCAAAAAATTCACTAATAAAATCAATGAAGAGGACTAGCCCCATCTGCCCCCCCCCCCACAAGGAGGGCTGGCAAAACCATGCCATGCAAGTGCTTTCATAATGTATTATGAAAAGTGGATAACATTTTAATATACATTTTGTGGTAGTTTCAAATACATGGGTCCTGAAGCTGTTGTTTCTATGACATACTTGAAGATGATGGAAGAAATAGTTCAAATTGCTTTAGTTAAGTCAACACCTGAAGTAGGGATATTATTGTTAAAGCAGTGAAGACAATTGCTTGTAATCATCTATTTTGGGCATTTGCCAAAGAACTTTAAGGTCATATTGTTGAAAAATAGGACAATAAGTGTCATTATATGAAGAGGAAACAATGAATACAGCTTAGGCCTTAACACCATTGTGCAATTTCTGCTCTCATCAAAACCAAATTTACATGAGAAGAGGGCTAGCCCTTCTCAAATTAAAGCAATGAATGTTTACCTAAGCACAGATAGCTAGCCTTCATGGGAGGGCTAGCCTCTTCTCATATTAAAGGAATGAAGGTTTACCTAAGCAAAGGTAGTTAGCCTTCATAGGATGGCTAGCCTCTTCTCATATTAAAGGAATGAAGGGTTGCCTAGGCAAAGATAGCTAGCCTTCATAGGAGGGCTAGCCCTTCTCAATTTGAACAGCACCTAAGGAGTAATTAGGCTAATTGAGTAAAGTATGTAGATGGCCCCAAGAAAGAACTGTTGGGAGTCAAACACTGCCATTGTGTGAAAAGTGAAAGAAGCAAGAAAAGTTTGAGTCAACCACACCCTTCAGATTGGCTTGAAAAGAAGAGCAGGTCATGAACGTGCTGACAGTAAATAGAGCTGCTAGCACCATCCTTGGGAAAGAACACCCTCTATGTTAGATAGTCTTTGCCAATATTATTCTTAGTCTTATTTCGCTATTGAAATGTGTGACCAGATGAGTATGTTAACTATAGAATCAACTTTAATGTTTGTTTATGAGCAAAAGGTTTTATGTGAATGAAAATTGTAAACCACTTTATACAATGATGCAACAATTTTTCCACTTTTTGGGCTACCATCAAAAAGTTTTAAGTAGGCTGTCAATTTTTTATGTCACTTGGAATATTTCAAAGATTTACTATGCTACAAATGCAGAGACCCTATACAGTAGTGTACAGTATTTTTTCCATTTTAGGAAAATTTATCATTTTTTATTAATTAAAAGAAGTTGTGAAAGTAAGTTAAGCAAATGACCATATTAACAGATTCATGTTCAAAGCAAATATGAATTGAAATGACCTTGAAAGTTCAAAAGCGGAATACATGGGAGTGGAGTTTAAAGAAAAGTGTGTTGATGAAATGCACATTTGTTATATGAAGAAAGTTTATAAGAAAATGAGGTTCAAGTGACCAAAAGTCTTTAGAAAATCTTGAAGAAATTCACAAGGCTCAATTTCCAAAATTAACAATGTTGAGGATGGAAGTTAAATTAATGTATATACAATAAACAAAGAAAGTGCAACCCATTTTAGCCAGTTTATTTCAGTAAAAGTTAAGAATATTTTAAGAAATCTCAGGCTCAATTTTGGGAAAAGTTATGAAACTTGAAGCTCAGGCAAAATGATGGTTTTCTTATAAAAAATATGTAGCTGCAGCAACCCTCTTTTACAACTTATCATAAATATTGTATATGTGTTCCCAGACTAATGCACCATACTGAAGAATAAAAGAAAACAGTAGACCATGAAAATAGATTCTGCTGTTTATGTGTCACATGCTCTAGCTAGTTTTTTGAAAGTTCAGACAAATAGTATTTCCAACAATGTTTCCCCCTAGAAAACAGAAAGACTTAAAATATCATCACTAATATGATATGAATTGATTTTGTTTACTCATTTATTTCTTCAAGATAAACATTGCAGTAGAATCCATTTAAATGATGCATTACAATTAATGCTCAAAAACGTAGTTACTTGAAGACAGATGGTATATGAAAAGAATGAATTTCTTGTGCTTCCTAGAATCGAGACCTTTCTTTGCACCATTAATTCATATATTCATTTCTCCCAGTTGTCAAATTGGCACTCCATGGGGAACATATAATGTGGTTGTTGTTATGATGTAAGAGTGAAATGTTTCATAGCATAAACTGATTGGAAATGGGATTTTTCCATTCCTTCCTTCCTTAATTGCCGAGCCTGTTCCAGGCATTGGCGGCCATTCTTGAGTACATCTTCCATCTGTGTCTGTCGTAGGCGTTGTGAATGATGTCGTTTGGCTCTCCTTGAAATTGGGACATAAACGACATTTGTTGTCTATCTCTGTTGCGTTTCCCAGCAATTTTCCCCGTAAGAGCAAGGTTCTCTAAGCCTTGTTTTCGTACTTTCGTACGATATGACCGAGAAACTTCAATTGTCTTGTATGTATTGTCTTGAGGAGGGATTGCTGACATTTGCATGAGGACAGCACTTTTTCATTTGTCTTCATTTGTTTCCATGATATTCTATTCATGATATTTTTCCATTACTGTTGTTATATAAAATATTGAAGTTCTTTGTTGTCTAGTGAACTTATTTACGTGCTAATCAATATTCTGTAACAGACTGAAGGTTTTTGTGGAGAGTTTTGTTGTGGGTGAATGCTAGCCATAGGTTATTCTAGACATCAGCTTTGCAAATTTTTATTGGTTTTATGCATTTGGACCTAAAGGATGCACTTACTTCTTATTCTTTTACTTTTTTCTTTGCATTAATATAATTCATGAGTGACATAGATAAACAAAGATTATACAGTCAGGGTCCAACAGATAGGGGCCTCTGCATGTGCTATGCATTAAAAAGTCAGACTGCATTATGACATGATTTACATGAAAAAAGCTTAATAAATTACAAACATAAATTTACATGAAATAACCTACTGTAAATACTCTATTAAACCCTGGAGGGGGACTTCATATTTTGCAGTCTTAGAGGGGGACTTTATAGAGACTGGGCTTATTTCAGATGGGGACTTATTATTAACTCAAGGTAGAAATTTTGTGCAAATGTTCTTATGCTTCCCTCTGCATTACTTCTGTTGAAAAATCTATCCTAGCAACTTAAAACGTTTACTAGTATTAGTCAACTATCAGTGAAGCGTTTTATTATTCCTGATCCAGTAAGGTGTGTTCAAACCACCAGAAGCTCTATCCATTCACACCCTTTCCAAGTTACACTACCTAGTCCATGAACTCTAGCTCACAAGTCATCTTTCATTCCTAGAACTTCTCAACTGTGGAACTCATTACCACCCACTACTTTCCCTGAATCCTACAATTTAACATCTTTTAAATCTAACATCAATGAACTTGATCTTAGCTCCCTCTCTACTTTAACTTCCCCCATTTTCTCAGTTTTTCCTTTATTGGGGCTTTGTTATAGGCCCTACGGCCTTTCCCCAACATTACTTACTAAAAAAGAAAAACTAGTATCAGTCCTCATGCTTGTATTTTCTAGAAAACCTTTTCCTCTGGCATCTCTTCAAAAGGATCAGTATTTTCCAATCTACACATGAAATTCTTTACATAGACCATATTATCTTTCAAGGTTATATGCATGATCTCATCTGGAAATATGCTCCATTATTCAAGCACCCTTTCAATCATTTAATTTCATTAGAGAGGGATCTTAATAGAGAGGGGAGTTATTTGTAGTTTTTACTTGGAAATAGGTGCTTGATAGAGAGGGGAATTAGAAGAATTTTTGTGGTATGTGAATTAACCTTAGAGGGTTGTAGCTAGGTGGGAAATTTGGGAAATTATTCCAGTGGGTTCTAGGTTAACGAAAAACAGTTCTCCCCCTTCAAAGCGTGTACTGTCTTAATGAGCCCAACGCAATAATTATTGTATTGAGGTCCTTTCTATTTTTCACAGGGCCTATAATGTGTATTGATAGTCCATTTGAAGTCACCCTGATATTTTTGGGACAGATCAAATGTTTTAACAGTTTTACTTGACGAAACCTGTTGCTCTTAATGTATGCCGTGAGCCAGAAAATTCATTTCATTTCATTTAATATGTTTAAAAGAGGGACACCCTTCAGCAATGAAGCTGATTTCCAAGGGGCCCTCCACTTAACTACTAAAATAAATCGAAAAATAACGGAAAGGTAGAAATTAAAATACAAACACCCTAAAACATCGTGAAAGCCAAATAGGCGGGGGGGTTGGAATAAACTAGGGGGGAATTAGGAATTTGGTCTTAGGTGTGCACCAATCTTTCTAAATATGGAGTAGTACAATACTTTTGTAGACTTCCATCTTATTGTGAAATTTTACTATTAGGCCAAGCCCATACAAGGGGCCCATGTCTTTCACAGCTAGGTTCAGCATGGATATTAAAGACCAGGCCTCATTAAAAGTATTATTTGCCTGCGAGCCTGTGAGATGAAATGTGGCTGTGCAACAGAGGGAATGCAACAGATGGTTAAATACATGTGGACAAAAGTGACTTTGAGTCACGAGGAATGATCATAATGACACCACTCAGGTGATAAGTGATGATGACGATGATTTTGTTGTTGTTGATGATGATGATGATGGCTCGGTCATGACTTCATACCTTCCCGTTGGGTGCCGAGCGGACAGGGGAAACCCTGACAAAAGGAAGTCGAAGGGGGCCTCAGAGAAGCGATTGCCAAACCGGTATCAACCGTTTGATCTCGTGGAATGGGGATCTCAATGGAGGGACAGTCACCTTGCCAATGGCTGGAGCTCCCTAAAACTGTCGACGGCCTACAATGCGGTGCATTGTGTCACTGACCCGAGAGCTATGAGCGCTCTTTTGAAAGATAAATTGGAAACAGATGTGGAGAAAAATCCAGGGCCAGCAAGTCAAGCCCAGAGACAAGCAAGAAATGCCAGAAGAAAGAGGAGAAGAGCAAGAAGGAGAATTAGTAAAATAAGAAAATTACAGAAAGAATGGGTGAAAGGAAACAAAACAATCGCAACGTGGAATGTACAGAGGGCCAATATACACGGAGGAAGGTTTGGTGAAATAGTCAAACTATGCAAGCGGAGTAGAATGGATATAACCTGTGTAACTGAGCTAAACACCTTTAACCATGGCATCAAGAAATTTGAGATAGATGGGGAAAGTATGTACCTTCTACATTCTACGAAAACAGGAGTGTTAATGAGAGAAAAATGGTATAGAAAATGGGAAACGGAAGGAAGAAAGTGGTACCCCGCAGACAGAGTAACAACAGTGGAATTCAGAGATTCAATCCTGTCATCGGAATATCAACCAGTCAGGGGGAGTGCACAATATGAACAAAAGATACAAGGGGTGAGGAGAGAGCTAGAACGAGTGATACACGGGGGTACATCAAAGCAAATCGTTGTGATTGGGGGGGATATTAATGCACAGATTGGCAGAAATATAGGAGCGTATGACAAATCCAACACAGTGGGAAGATATGGGTTCAGGAGAACAAACCCACAAGGAGAAGGTCAAATTGAATGGCTCACTGAGCACGGATTATGTTGGGTTAATTCATTTTTCTATATGAAGAAAAGAGGCACATGGTTCAATCGTGCCAGTAAAACATGGTATGAGATTGATGGATTCATAACAAGAGAAGAGGACAGACATAGAATTGTAAAAGCTCTGAAAATCAAACATAACGAAATGCTATCCGACTACAAGATCGTAGAAATGAAGGTAAAAATGAAAACACCGAGACGATCAAATGAGAGAAAACAAAAGAAAAGAGGAAACATAAACTGGGAGAAAATGATGAATCGAGAAATAGCAGAGCAGTACAGAAAGAGGACAGAAGAAAGAGCCAATCAAGAAGCAACAAAAAGGGGCGTGAACACGGAAGACCTAGAATGGCAAACAGTGAGTAAAATAATTAGAGCCACTGCGGAGGAAGTATGTGGTAAGCGAGAGAAACAAACAAACCCATGGATGAACCAACACGAGAAAG
>WIPJ01067642.1:88865-103654 GCA_018155075.1 Cassiopea andromeda | reverse complement strand
TACGTGAAGCACTAAGAGAGAGAAATCGAGTGATACGGCAGACAAGAGACAGAACAAGCCAGGAGTATGCTATAGCCAAAGCAAGACTGACAGAGAAAAGAGCAAACTACAAAAGAGAGTTAAGACAATGGGAGGAAAATTGGTGGAATCAATTAGCAGAAGAGTGCCAACAAGCATGTCAAATGGGACAAATTGGGAGGATGTATAAAATACTGCAAAGGCTGCAAAGGCTGCAAAGGAGAGGGGAGTACATCAACAGCAAGACCATAATGCTTTTCACCGAGGAGGAATTTAAAGGTCATCTCGAAAAAATCACTCATGAGCGATATGAAAATAGTCCGGACCAGATATTAAAGACAATTGAAAAGGTAGAGGAACTGACGGTGGAGGAAGAGACGTTGGAGAGAAACAACGAATTGATTGTACAGAATCCGAATTTTGAAGAAATAAGGAATGGAATAGCGAAGATGAAGGATGCAGCACCAGGAGAGGATGAGATACGATTGAGGTACATCAGAGAAGCAGGAGATGAGATCAGAAAAAGTGTGTATAGAAAGATCCAGTGGTTGTGGGAAAACCCCGCACACAGATGGAATGATGGACAAAAGGTTGGAATAATTATCCCATTACATAAGAAAGGGGATAAAAAAGATATAAATAATTTCAGAGGAGTGTGCTTACTGCCTATCATGAGCAGAATTTTAGCGAGAATTTTGGCGACAAGGCTCCGAAATTGGGCAGAAGCTACTGGAGCACTAGACGAGAATCAAGCAGGTTTTAGACAAGGAAGATCGACGGCTGATGCAACACAAATCTTTGTAAGAATCCAAGAAGATGTGAAAGTAGTTAGAAATATGGAAGTCATAAACAATGAGAGCAATGAAAGGGAGGAAAGAAAAGAGATGGCTATACTTCTAGATCTTAAAAACGCATACCCACGAGTAATGCAGGACAGGCATTGAAACCAGCAATATTTTTGTTGAAGCTTTTATCCTGTTGAAATATTCGTATTATTATTATTATTATTATAAGTCGACCAATATTATGGGCCATATTAGAGAAATATAGACTACCAAGCAAAGTAATTGACAAGCTGAAGGACCTACACGAATTTACATCATACAGAGTCAGGGGGGAAGAAAGAGACAGTACGGAGTTCATCCCACAGAGAGGATTACGAGAGGGATGTGCGACGTCCCCGGTGATTTTTAACATATTCCATCAGGCGGTTATTCGAGTCGCAGAAAAGGAAAGGGCACGTGAAGCAGAAAAAAGAAAGAAAAAAGTAGGCATTGAGTGGTCGTTCATGCCGGGTCATTCACTTCCACCGAAGAATGTAAAGAACACGTTCAACTCAGAAGCCAAGAATGCAACACTAACAATGTCTTTGTTTGCGGATGACACCACTATCATTGGAATGAGCGACGAAATAGAAGAAGGCAAGCAAATAATCGAGAAAGTCATGGGGGAGTTTGAAGAGAGAACCAATGAATCAAAGGAAGAGAAAATGGAATTCGGAGAAAGAGACAGTGGGGAAATCCGAATGTTAGGAACATATATGGGAAATGAACACGATACTAACATGCGAATAAAGAGAGCAGCAAGAACATGGATGCAAATAAAGAAGAGATTTATGAAATGTAAGCTCAGCAAGAAGACACAAGCCAAAGTAGTGGAAACCTGCGTAGAAAGCACCATTTTGTTCAATTCTGCTGTAAGACCTTTTTCAAAATCGGAGATAAAAAGAATTCAAAGCTGGATAGACAAGAGATATAGATACATATGGAGTAACAAGAAGGAGGAACCTTTGAGACAGATGGAGAGAAATCGCATGAATATGCAAGATGTGAGAAACGAGCTAGATGTGAAGACAATCAGAAGCAAAATAGAGAAGAGCCACTTAGTAAGAATTGGTCACATTGCAAGAATGTCAGATGAAAGATTAGTAAAACAAGCGACAATGGGTTGGATCAGAAGTATGGAGACGGGGAGAAAACCAAGGAAAAGAAAGATTACGACGCTTATGTATTGGCACAGACTATTGAAGGAAGCAAATATAGAGGCCCATGAAGTAGAAAGAATAGCGATGGATAGAGCAAAATGGAAAAATGTAGTCAAAGACAGAATGACACATATAGAAAAATTCGAAAAATAACAGGGGCATCAGTATATAAGACATGAAAATGAAGAACATATCGAAAGAAGATCACAGTATGAAGCACAGAATGACAACAAATGCAAATACGAAGGATGTGGCAGAACGTTCAGAACTAAAGCTGGACTGGTCATCCATCAGAAAAGACTTCACAGAACAATGGAAAATGCTACAACTTTTAGATGCCAGAAGTGCAATAGTGAGTTCAGACAAGAGGCGGGATTGAAAAACCACTCCAAAGCATGTAAAGGTGAAAAAATAGAAGGAGATAGAAAAGAATGCAGAATATGTAATAACTTGGTTGGAAGGACGAATTATGCAAGGTATGTAAGGAGTTGTGAACAGAGGAATAGCGTGCAAGAAGAGAGAGCAGCACAAGGGGGGAGATCAGATCAGACAAATGCACAGACTGCAAGAAAATACATATCAAAGAGAACGATGTGCACATATTGCGGAGCAAATGTAACAGCTACGAATTTAGCAAGACACCAAAAATCGAGAGTCTGCATGGCCTCGGATCAGTGACAATGAACTGCAAACCTCATGCCTGACAGCGACAAAAGAGGAAGAAGAAGAAGAAGATGATGATGATGCTGATGGTGATACCAGCAGAGTTGAAAGTTGGATATGTTGTGCCAGTGAGCGGCACTTGCATGCTCACGCAGATTAGTAAGCTCTGTTTAAGACGAGATAATATGAAAAGCTTCAACTTATTTTTAAGTTTACTCGAGCTGAACCTTCAACCCAGTGTTGTCCTCGGAACATATTGTAAAATCGATGTTGCAATCATGTGACGAAGCTTTCGGTCCATTTTGTCATTTGGGCTAGTACCATCATCGATTGTCCATATGTAATTAATATGACAAGTTTTAGCAAGGCCATCATCGATTGTCCATATGTAATTAATATGACAAGTTTTAGCAAGGAAAAAATCTTATAAGTGCATGCGTACAAGTTTTAAATGAACATGGCACCGAAATCATCATGTTATAATTAGATTCTTGAAATGTGCATATTTTCATTTAAGGTTTTGACCCAAGGGTTGGGTTATATTTATTTTTGTGCAACTGCTGTCAGAAATTGTAGTTGATCGATGCCTTTTCTGGAAATTTTTCTGTGCAATTTTTCATGTATTTAACTTTCCTTAACATATGTAAATATAGTTTTGACAGTGAAGCTGAAACGGAAATGACTAAAGCATCTCCAACTGTTTTATTAGCTCCTTCTAGCAAGGGCGTGCTGCTTCTTTGCTTTTGTCACTGGAAATTTTCCCGATTCCCCGACTGGACACGCAGCCGTGGCGTTAAGGTGACACACGCCATAATGCATAGTTGAGAGAGTTGTAACAGAATGCTGTATTGAAGTGTTGTTGGCAGGTCTCCCATATGGCATAAAGTACTAGAAATGCATAGTATTTCAAATTAGACACAATACAGTGTCTGAGTATAGATTAGCTTATGATGGCTAAAGTATAGTTGATAGTCCAAGTGAAGCGTGTGACGGTTTTCTGGCTGCTCTATCATTTGCGGTTCCTACCACGTGACTTGCTATAGGAGACTGGTCTCTGTGGACAACTGTCCAATACATCACCTTGTCGTTAAAGCGGATTTACTTTGTAAGTGTTCCATAAATGTTTGGAGCAGAGAAATTTGTGCTTGACCGAATTGTGGCAGAGTAACAAAAGGAGAACCCAACTTAAACATTCTCATATTCACATTCAGATCTCATTTTACATTTTGGTAGCTGGAGATTTTAAAGGCGATAATACTGTTTTTGATAGTGCAAGAATTAATTAGCATAAAATGGCATGAAATATAGGAAAAGTTTACATAAATTAGTATAAATATCACGAGACCGTGTCGTAATATAGCGTGAGATAGACCGTGAAAGTGGCATATTTTCATAAACGATTCCCTTATTTTGGGCTGGGAGACCTGTTTTGTTTCATTTTTTGTACAGTTAGATTTAAAGCTACATGAAGTAAATTAAATTAAATATTCTAAAATTATATAAAAATGTATTTCTAAAGTAATCCGAAGTTATAAAAGGATTTACATAGTCTGCTGCTGAGATCAAGTTTATTGAGTTTTATGTTAGTCTTTAAGATATACGTTTTTTCATAAGAAAAAAGTTTATAAGAAAACGAGGCTCAAATGGCCAAAATCTTGAGAAAACCTTAAGAATGTCACGAGGCTCAATTTCCAAAATTTAGTGTTTTTATTGGCCAAAAATCGATATTTCGTCGTTATTGCATTCAAAATGTTACAGATGTAATTCATATTCAAGTGTACAGTATTAATAACGAACGTGTTAATCATTTTAGCTAGTTTATTCCAGTAAAAGTTAAGAAAAATTTAAGAAAATCTCAGGCTCAATATCGGGAAAAGTTAAGAAAATTGAGGCTCAGGCAAAATTATGGTTTTCTTATAAAAAAAACGTAAAAATAAAATTCATTGTGTAGAGATTGTTTTAGTATTTTTATGGTTTGGATTTTTGTAATCGATGCGAAGTTAAATGGTTGAGTTTTCTTGCATCCATTGCTGCATATTGAGTTGAATGGTACTTTAACAGTGGGCATGGTGTATGACCTATGTATTGAGTTGAATAGTTCTCTCTCAATGCGCATGGTCTATGATGCATTTATTATTTTAAAATTAACCTGCTGCAGGTGCGATTGAAGTGAATCGCCCTCCTACTTTCCATTTGCAGACCCGCCAAACGCATGGTATTGCTTAGTCCATTCATTATATTTCCATATCAATGTTCAATTCATTGACGTTTTTCAATAGACTCTCATTAGATCATTTGTATTGTTCAATTACCAGGTCGTTCCTACTAATGTTGGCGCATTGGCTAAACTCAGAACATTTCGACCATCTTTTTTAGGATTTCAGATCGTATCTATCGTTTATTGCACTTCTGTCTTGTCAATTCATGCCTTAACAATTCATGGTAAAGGTAGGCCTACTTCAGAACTTATAATATTTTAAAATATTTGATTTATTTCTTAATGCTTATTTCTTATTATACCATTGATATCAACATTAATATACATATTAGTTTACTTCATTACTTGCGTTGTTTTGAACATCGTACGTCATAGGAGGATACGCTTTACTGTTTTTGGTTGCCTCGTTTTTAAATCAAAAAAGATTTTTCACACCCGCAGTTGTTTAGAAGTAAGTTACTTTTTGGCTTGAGCCCGCCCCAATTTTGTTAACTTTTCCTGAAATTGAATTTGAGGTTTGAGATTTCCGTAAGATTTTCTTATCTTTTACTAGAATGAGCTTGCTAACACTCGTTTCCCCGTCGTTGTTAATCTGTAAATTCAAATTCAAATTCCATCTTCAACATTGCGAATGTGAAAGTGAGGCAATATATATAGATTTTTGGCAAGCAAAGAAACAAAAGTTGGGAATTTGAAACTTGTGGTTTTCTGAAGATTTTCCAAACCTTTTTGATCCTCATTCTCTCGTATAATTTTTCCTTGTAAATTAACGTTAATAATGTACTTATCTTGAAATCTACAATGAAATCAAACGTTGTTTTATTTGCGTTACTGTAATGAATTATGATGCTATGTATTCAACTTTAAATTATGATTATGATTATTAGTGGCGATTGATGTTATTTAGGTCATAGTAGTTATATTACCCGTTTTTACTTTTTCATATTTATCTGAAGATGAAGACTATTTGCAAGTTTATGACGTTGTCACTGAACTGGTGTTTGATATTTCTGGTATGTACCGGAGAATCCTCGCAAGGTAATTCCTCTTACAATTTCTCGTCAGTTTGTTCTGCATGTACGCAACATGTGCTTTACTTCATTAATATTTAATTTTCAGTTTGTCTATCCTTTCTTCGATTAAAACCCAATCTTAGTACTTTCATATTTATCTTCTCTTTTCATCTATTTATGGCGATCAGCTATCCCTTATTCGTATATTTTCACTTAGTGAACAAATATTTTCCTTATTTGTGACACTAGAAGGAGATTACCACAGAATTTATTTGTAGTGGAATTATATTTCTGACTTGTTGTCTATGCAGTTTAAGCCTCTCTGTTTTCTGTGAAATTGTTTCCTTCTCCCCCTTTCTCATCTGAAATGCACAAGAAGATCAAAGAAATTATATGCAAAAATTGAATGGGGAGGGAGTACGATTTACGAATGGGGATTTACGACTGGCTTTGCCGCACGCGAGTAAATTCTTCTGATGTTAGTTACCCATCGTTCTCCCAGGCTGATGGCCTCTAATTCAGGGGATTATGTACATTTACTCTTGATTACCACTTTCTGTTGCAAAATTGTTCAGCTGTTTTAGGGTTTGTATCCATCAGAAAGGTCAGATGTATTTACAATTTGATTAGTTGTTCACGGCAGTGGTATTCATTAGAATTCATTAACTTCAATTTGATGTGATCGGTATGGTGTGCTTATTTGGTATAAAACGAATCTAGTTTTGTGCATCCATTTTCGACCAATTCAATTCAACTGTGCATAGACTAGGTTGTATTCTGTTGTTATATTCTTTTGTTTACATGCGAGTATTGAAGTTTTCTTCCGAAGCTCAGGAAGTTGTGAAGTTTCAGGAAAGCGTTGAGGTTGCTTTGAAATTTATGACTAGATTTGAATAGAAGACGACATGAAGGAAGCATTTTCAGTTGGAAATAAGCTTTTTTATATTTACATTGAAATTTGATTTCTGCAGCTAAATTGTGTCATTGAATTGAATTGAATTGAGAGACGTGGATGGAAAACTTAGATTACACAGCTCTCTACTTCCTTTTGTAGCTTCACCTCCAGTGATTACAAGACAGCCAGTTGAATCAAAATTTATAAGAGGAGACGCAGGAAAGCTTTTTTGTGGGGTTAGTGGAGATCCTGCTCCTGTTGTTACTTGGTTTAAAGACAATGGACCTATACCTTTGTCTAAAAGACTTGAACAACTTGATGATAACAGCCTTTACTTTAAGAAAGTTCGCAAACGAAATGATGATGGTATTTATTGGTGTGTGGCCACGAACTCTGAAGGAAACGTCACAAGTAGAAAGGCCCACGTGACTGTTATGTGTAAGTTTTTACTGGTTATTTCCAGAATTTTGAAGGAGAATTGAGTATCTGATTTCCTCACCCTAATTTTCTCTTTTTTAAGTTTGTTTTTGCTTGATTAAATATTTACCACTCTTTGTATTTTTATTTAGTCTTTTATTTACTTTTTATTTAAAAAGAATCGAATGACAAGTCCAATTTCAGGCTTTGCAAAGGATTTTTCTTGATATTCCAATCATTTTGCTTAGCCACGAACCCTTAGTTTAAGTGCTGGATAATGCCCTTTGTTTTAATTCATAATGCTTTTCTAACTTTTCTTATTAGACTTGAATCGGAAGTTCAAAATATCTCCTAAAAGCAAAGATGTAAATCTTCTTGGTCCATTGGAACTAAGGTGTGTCCCACCTGGTGGAAATCCTCCACCAACCATAAAATGGAAAAAGAATTTTAAGGTTATACAAAGTTATGGAAGAATGAAGTTGGAGGTAGATTCTTCAATATATTATTTGCGAATTGATAAAACATTGCAAGAAGATTCTGGTAATTATACATGTGTTGCATCAAATGACGCTGAAGAACGTGTCAGTAAACAAGCTGCTGTTCGGGTTTTAGGTTTGTTCTGTTCTTTGATTTGCTGGCTGCTATTTTTTCAACCATGTTCTTCTATTCTTACTTGTTTTCCTCCTGAGCATTAGTTCCTTCTATTTCATTATATCTTTCATTTTTGTATTTAGTTATTCATGATCCATTCATTTCTTTTCAGTGCTGACCAATAGGGGGGGGGAGGAACTTCATCATTTTCTGACAATTTTCCCACCACCCAAACTTATTAGGATCCCCCAATTAGAAGTTTTTTATTTTTGAACCAAGGGAAGGTGTTTTTTTTCGAGGAAACCTTGTCACATCCTTACTCCACTTTCCCAGAAGATGCCATAATCTTTTATTTGAATTAGAGCTTGCTGAAGCTTATGATTATGTTTATCGTTATCGTTATTTTTGTTGTCATCGTTATCGTCATTTTGATCGTTATCGTTATCGTTATGGTTATTGTTATCGGTATGCTTGTCATCATAATTGTGGTTATGAAGAGTCGTTATTGTTTTCCATATGCTAGGCACCTACCCACATACCGTAAAATCCCTAGTGTATCCCCCCCCAGCTTACAAAGACGAGCAAGTATTTTTTGGTAGGGTTACATTCGGGGTAGGCTTTATATTAGGGCTTATATTCGGAAAGACATTTGGGTTAATAGGAGGCTGAAAACTTTAGCGATAGATGCCCAGGCAGGGAGACGTGTAATGCGCAAAGGCTCACAAAAGTGCAAAGTAGGTACAGAGGGTCATGGTTGAAGTCACTGTAAGTTGTTGTGCTGCTGTAGAGGGTGTATGTACACAAAGGGGAGGAATAGATATTTCATGTAATTGCAAGTGACAAGGAAGAACAAATAACAAAGTTGTTGTGAAAAAGGGCTTTCTGGGCGCAATAGAACAGTCGCTTTATTAATGCTACCTCACGAAACAATATTTCCCATTGAATCTTAGCTATACACATTTAATCAAATGTATGACTTAAGTTTATATCCAAAGGGGCTTATGTTCGGAGGAGGTCTTAGTTAGTATGAAGGGGCTTATATTCGGAGGAGGTCTTAGTTAGTATGAAGGGGCTTATATTCGGAGGAGGTCTTAGTTAGTATGAAGGGGCTTATTTTGAGGGTCTTATATTCAGAATTGTCTGGTAGTCGAGAAATGCGTCAGCTTGTCGATTTCACATGTATTGCAACACAGAGTGAAGCACAAGAGTTGCAGGGGTGGCCATTTTTCTTGCAAATTGTCAAATGAAACTCTTTTGTTTTGTAATACAGAATACCTGACGACCTTGAAAAGCTTCAAAATATGACGATATTCTTGTTCTTTATTATGTCAGTTTTGTTTTATGTCTTTATAAGTTTTATAATGTCTTTATTATTTTATTTATTTTCCTTATATTGTAGTACCTCCATCAATCACAGTGAAGGATTCAGTCGTACAGGCAAATGAAGAAGACAATGTTGCATTGTCATGTGAAGCCAGTGGTGTCCCAAAGCCGATAATTAAATGGTATAAAGGAACTAGTGGCTTACTTTTATCAAATCGAATGCAGACACCAAACAGAATGACAATTAAACATATACAGTTATCAGATGCTGGTTCATATACATGCAGAGCTGAAAACAGCCAAGGATTTGTAGAAGAAAAAATTACTGTTATTGTTAAAAGTATGTTGTTTTTTATGATAGCTGTTTCTACTTATTTGCAGAACTGTTCGTATTCAACTATCTTTAATTACTTTTTTAGGTTTCATGATTTTTGCCTTAGTTTTGACTAGTTTATTGATCATTAAGTTCTAGAAAATTATTACCAGCTCGTTTTTTGGAACGTGTTCACATTCCATGCTGCAATCGATCTTTTGACAACTCTTGCTTCCCTTATGGATTTATTTTCTATTTCAGTGTTGCCAAAGTTTTTAATAAGACCAGGAAATTTGAAGATTGGTGTTGGAGAGAATGCCCGTTTTGAATGTAAAGTATCTGCAGAACCAGGATACAAAATAATGTGGCAAAAGACAGTTGGTGCCCAAAGTAGATTGTTGTTTAAAAATCAGTTGCCAAGGATTGTAATTGGTGATGATGACTCGTTGACAATAGAGAATGTGCAAAAGGAGGATGAAGCAACTTACGTTTGTACTGTAATTAGCAGCGGAAAATTAATATCAGCTACTGCAAGACTTTTAGTTGCAGGTGATGAAATACTATAAGATGATATTCTTCAAATTAATACAATGTATATATGTTTTAATGTGTTATATAAAGTATGCTATTATGTTTGAGGTATTATATGAAGTATTTTAAAGTGTTATTTGAAGTGTGATCATGTTTTGAAGTGTTATATGTGATAGAAATTATTTATCACATCCTCTACATCTTTATGTGTGTTTGATTGCTTTTACTGGTTCTGCTTATTCAGTATTAATATCCAGATGCTTTTTTATGTTTTTCAATGTTGCTAGTCAATAACTTTGATTTTTGTGTTTCAAAATTGCATTGTTTTTCAGTTTTGAGATCTTCCAGTTTTAAGATATTTCATTTTATTTCAAAATGTTAACTATTCGTTGTGACGAGGGCTTTCCTTTGATTGCAGACAGTATAATACCGCCTCCTGAGGTCTCAGTTGTGCCTTTCAATCAGACAGTTTTAGAAGGAAAGGATGTCAACATAACATGTATTGCTAAGGGAACTCCCCAACCAACGGTCTATTGGAAGACGGCTTCAAATGATGCAAGAATTACAAATGCAACAGAGGGTGTTTTGCTGCTAAGCAACGGCTTCAAGCATTTTGTTGTACTTAAAAGTGTCCGAAAGTCAGATTCAGACTCATACAGGTAGTTTTTGTCTTTCCTTGAAAATGTCTTTTAAGTCTCATGACTCTCTTATGGTTTGAAAAGTCATTCTAGGTGATGCCAAGTGTGGAAAATAGTTACGTTAATTGTAGTAAATATTATTTGACTACTTCGCCTTTAGTTATTAAAGTCCTTTTAGAGCCACATGACAAGGAATGTAGTCAGTGAGCTTCCTGTCTCATCTTGAAAAGCAATCAGATGTCAGAAAAATTTGTATTTGTTTTAGAGCCTCTGGTTTGCATCCTTATTTACGTTTTCATTCCTCTGGTATTTCAATAGAAGAGCCACCACCAAAGAAAAACATAACTGAAAGTTCTTTTCTTTCTATTTAATGCGACATTTCCAGAGTTCAAGATGACATACCAATTTTAAAGACATAAACATTGAATTTTAAGACATAACAGTTGAAGACATAGCCAAAAAGACTTTACCTAGAAACTATCTGACGTTTCGAGACTTGTCTCATCATCAGCTGTTTAATAGATAGACAATAGGGGTTTGTATAGACAGATAGGAAAGAGAATTGGGAAAAACAAATGGGAAATCGAGGGAGATTAAAGGGAGTCACGAGGAGATAATCTAAGGGGAGAATTAATATCAAGGAATGCCTAAATATGGAAATGTGTAACAATCGAGGAGATAGCTAGTATCATGCCTAAACAAAGGAACAATGGTAGACAGGCTAAATCTACACAGGTAAAGAATACGTGACTACTAACCCTAGGGGACAAAAATAAACAAAGAGGCATGGAGGAACTCTGGAAATATAGCATGTGGCGATCTCTAAGGATAAGGAGGTTCTTATTTATAAGTAAATCAAGTTCATTGTTGGTTCTATGAGTAATACAAAAGCTTTCTAAGGAGGCACTATGACCAGTATCATTAATATGACCCCTAATGCCTAATGAGATGCCTTTAATGCTGTTACCCTTTTTATTACTCCCTAAATGCTCTCCACTGCGAACAATAAAATGGCGTGATGTTTCGCCGTAGTATGTGACATCTTCTGATATATGACATCTTCTGATATATGACATCTTCTGGTGTTTCTAAGGTGCCTTTTATTTCTGTCATGATATGTCATACACCTGTGGTATCTGCTTGGCTTCACTCTTACCGCACAATGCTAATTTCACGATAGTTTTATCGAAGGGTGATGAAACATGTTTATCGAATCCATTTTAAATTTGTTTCATTTGATAAGATGTGCTACAGAGTGGTGGTATCTTGTTAGTCAGTGCATTAATGGCATAACTAGGCCTTTGCTTATCATCCATTTTAATTTCATTTTACAGATGCGTTGCTACTAATGGTGATAGGACTGTTTCAAAAGTTGCATATTTGAATGTTCTCCGTATGTATTGCTTACTTGTTTCTTCATTTTCATGTTTATTTTTGTCTATGAATTTGACATATTTTTGAAACTATCTGTTTTTAGTCATTTTAAACCCCATTATATCCTGACCCTTATGTAACTAATAATGGAATTGCGTTCATAAAGAGTTGTCCTTTTTTTAGCTGTTCCAAAGATCCCAGATCCACCTGACTATGTAGACTACTTCAATGTCACTGACACCTCAGTTGTATTGAGATGGAAAGCATCTCGTAATCCACCAGGTGCTCCTGTTACCTCTTACATCGTGTCTGTCTCTGACGTGGCTGGTCGCGTGTGGAAAGCAGTTGCATCAAATATTAAGAAGTTAGAGTATACAGTGCGCAACTTGACTCCGAATACTTGGTATGTTTTTAGAGTAAATGCCGCTAATTCTGTTGGACATGGCACAGAAAGCAGATCAACTGGGAATATTAAAACGAAGCCACCGAAAGGAGACGTTCGCCCATCAGCTAAAGGTTCAAGTTGCTCTCTTTTCTTTAAGGTTTAAGTATTTGCCAATTCATAGTGATCAATGTAGATAGAAAGTGTATTGTGAATATATATAGCACGCAAGCATGTGAATGAAGAATATTGTTATTAATTGGCTACTTTTCTTTCAATGTGAATTTTGCTGTCTTTTAGCATTGTCAACAACAGCAAAGCCAGTTGACAAATTGCTTGATTTAGCTCTCACTGTGAAAGCTTTCCCAAGAAACAAAGCCGATGAATATAACATTTCTTGGGTGGTGAGTATGGCCTTTTCATAACCTTTTCTTTCAAAATCAGCTGCAATTTTACTTCCCATCTTAAGTCATAGATTTATTATGTTGCATTTCTTGGTTATTATGTTCTATTAATTACAACTTTAGTCTGTATTAGCAACTGATGGTGGATGATGAATCCGAAATATTTATTGCAAGATTGAGCAAACAGTTTACACATCGTATCTAATTTTATTCTATTGAGACATTTCAGAAGGGTTATTAAGTTGCTTTTTAAAGGTAGTCAACTTATGAAGCATTTTCTTTAACCTCATCACTTGCCTAGTCAAAGTATGTATTCTTATCTTTAATACATTTTGTTTCTTTTACTCTGGAAATAAATGATTTCTTCCATTTTATTCTTGAAATGGAAATATTGAAACAAAGTTCAAAGTTTATGATGTAATGTGCAATTTGCAATTCTTAAAAATCTCTAATTTTAGCCGGTGAAGCCTTCAGATCGAGTGAAAGGTTATGAAGTTCATTGGAAGAAAGCAGCAGATACTAACTTTAAGAACTCAAAAGTTGTACAAAAAGGATCTAGCAGTTATTGTATTTTGAAAGGATTGGAGCCTGGCACGCCATACAATGTAAAAATAAGAGCTTTTAATGATCGCTATGACAGTGCATTTAGTGACATGGAAGCATTCTCAACGATGACTGAGCAACAAGGTATCATACCTTCTATTATGTGGTGATAACTTTCAATTCCTTAGTATCCCCCTTTCAACTAATTAATTCTCTTGTAGTTTGCAATAAAATCTCATATCACTACGTTGTTGGCCAAGGGTGACGTCCATTCTTTTCTCATTCGCCTCAATCAATGCATTAGCTATGGAATATCTCCGATCTTTGTGATTTAAAATGTTACATTCACATGTAGTCATCATCTAAACAAAGTTCATTAAAAATTGTGTCCTCACTAAGATTTGCTTTGCTTCATGATGCATTTGCTGCCTTTCTTTTCCGTTTTCAGTGTTTTCTTTTTCATTTTTGCTTTTTGAATGTTAAGCATTCTTTGCCATGGGAAGCCAAATGGCATAGTAGTAAATACTCCAGTCACAAACAATATTGTTTGTATCTTTCTGTTCATTGGTTGATTAATTAAATAAGTGAAAATAGAGGTGGCAAGCGTATTAGCATTTTTACACGTGTGAATAATGATTGTTTTGATGAAATGTTGTTGAAATTGTTCATTTCATGAAATTTGTTGAAAATCATCTTCCTTTTCAATTAACTTATCCATTTTTTTTTAGTTTCCATTCCTCCTCCACATAATGTGAAACTAAAGGTTGTAGCTGATGGTAGCGTTCTTGTAACTTGGGAACCAAGCAAAGAAAGCCGATTAACAGGCTATGAGGTACTTTATCACATATTATTCACTGTTTTTATTACAGGTATTTACTGTTTCTATCGCATGTATTTGCTGTTTTTATCACATGCATTCACTGTTTTTATCACATGTATTCACTGTTTTTATCACATGCATTCACTGTTTTTATCACATTCACTGTTTTTATCACATGCATTCACTGTTTTTCATGTCAAACATTTTTGCAGTTTCATTTTCACAATTTTAGTGAATCAGAAGCAAGATAGCTATCTTCAAAAATTTCCAATTATTTAATATAGTATAATTGTATTTCAATATAACCTCTTTATTTCCTATCTGTTATTTCTTCATTGTTTTTGTATAATTTGCTTGCAATAGATTGTGTGGATCCCGCTTGATGGAACGTCCGTTGAGACAAAGACTGTTGCAAAGAATATTACATCATTTTTAATTAAAGACTTGGACTCTCGCAAAGCGTATCACGTGACACTGGCTCTTGTTGTCAACAATCAACCTGGATTAAAAAGCCAGAAACTTCAAATCACTCCAAAATTAGGTTGGTTGTTTCTCTTTCTAGCTGTAGCTTTTTCTAGAGTTTTCATCAGTTTCTTCACCTTTCATTGACTTCAGTTAGTTTCTTCAGTTTGTTGTGAATCCATATGTGTGTGTGTATATAT
>WIPJ01067642.1:60495-84917 GCA_018155075.1 Cassiopea andromeda | reverse complement strand
TGATGTGATGATGATGATGATGATGATGATGATGATGATGATGATGATGACGACAACTACAACAACGACGATGACGACGGGGATGATGATGATGATGTGATGATGATGATGATGACGACGACGACGACGACTACAACGACGACGATGACGACGAGGATGATGATGATGATTGATGATGATGGTGGTGCTTGTGCTTGTGCTGGTGCTGCTGGTGCCTGTGGTGCTGGTGATGATTGTGTTTGTTATTACTGCTGTTGTTTTTATTATTATTGTTGTTGTTGTTTTTGTGACCATATTGACATGCACTATCTGCCCTTTTGTAGGATCAGTTTCAAGTTCAAATAGAGAAACTTTCTTGAATAATCTTAAAAATGACAAGTCAATTGAGAGTTATGGATCTAGTCCAAAAATGAGCTTGAATCGAAACACTGATCAAAGACAAGGAGAAAAACCAAGATTAAAGATCCAAGGAGCTTTTGAGAGTCAACACGCAGATGATGATGATGAAAGCAAAAAGAACATGCTTGAGAGGCATGCTGAAATTGTTCGTACATCAAATAAAAAGTTCGAATCTGATCTTGCTAATTGTATGGAGAATAATACGCAAGCTACATGGAAACGAGAGAAGATGAAAGAGGCTCCTGAAGTGCTAACATCTGGTGAAGATACGCTGAGAAGAAAGGCTAAAAATTCATTTAAACCCATGCCAAAATTAGAAGTACTTGACTGGGCCGACTATCCTGCTACCCCTTCCAAGGCAGGCTCAAGTGCAGGCAGCCCTCCCTCATCTCCAAAAACATCCGCATCTGCGTTTAGTGATAACAATGGAAGCCGGGCGACTTCACGTGCTTCTCAAGGTTCTACAACGTCGCTTAATAAATACCCGTATGGTGGAAGATCTGGGCATGCGCCATCAGTATCATCGCGTCGAATGTCACAATCATCTTCAATGATGTCATCCGAATTGTACCAATCAGAGATGGATCCATCTGTTTATAGTGATGCAGCATCTGAAAAGAAAAAATGCAAAAACAAAGCCGCTTTACCTCCACCAATTGATTTGGATGGTTTAACTAGTGATATTTTGTTGCAATGGGCAGAATCTGTAACTAATTCATCACCCAGCTCCAGTGGGTCTTCATCTCCAAGTCGTTTAAGTGCTGTCAGCAGTGATGGTTCATTTCTTACTGATGAAGATTTCGCCCATGCCGTTGCTGCTGTTGTTAAGTGCGGTGGGTTCAATAATTATGATTATTCATTGTCAAATATGCCTGGCTTACAAGCTCCTCCACAAAGTCAGCTGTCTGATCATCAACAGAAGATGAAAATGGAAAAGATCGATGCCATGATTGCTTCAAAAGGAAAGGCCTTTAGAGGAAGCGGAGGAGCATCATTAACCAATCAGCTTACACATCGGCAAGACACACGTTCACCACCATCGGTAACACCGATTTCCTTTAGCAGCTATTTGTCCAGCAATGCAAAGAGAACTGGGGCGAGCAGTTTATCCAATGGACCGTACAATAAACACAGACAGCGCATTGCAAATCCCAATGATCTCACGGGCCTCCGATTTGGTAATGAAAACGAGTCAACAGTATCTTTTGGAACACCGTTGACCATGTCTAATTTGAGGCAACATGATTCTAGTCTAGGCCGTGAGAAGCACTCCACAAAACCATTAACTGTTTCAAACTTAAAGCAACACGACTCAAGTCTTGAGAGAAATAAGAAAATACCAGTTGATGATAGAAGAAACAATGATGATGACGACGATGATGTTGATGATGATGATGTGTTTGGCGGCAAAAATGCTCAAGCCAACAGTGGCATGGCCCAACCTCTGTCTGTGACGTCAGCATTGGAGCGCAATGAGTCGTTAGGGTCTACAAAAGATTCGAAATCGAGTGTCAATAGTGAATACGAGGGTCGAGGAACAAGTGAAAGACGAAAAGACTCAAAGTTAGTCGTTAAGTTGAATGATGCGACCTATAGCACTGGAACGAGTACTGCAAGCACTGTAAAAACCTCGCAAGAACAAAGTGAATGTTAACCATGGGATTTGTTTTTACTTTGCCACTGTATACCGTCGCTGCGCATGCGTTGTACATCATCAATCAAATTGAGGCTAGGGAAATGGAATTGTTTCTCAGTGCTGTTCATGGTTGTTTGTTATTATATGCAAAAGCGATGATGACGTATTATTCAATAAACATCCGTGGTCGTTGAAAAGTCAACACTAGTTGGTATTTTTAAAGGTGACTTTTAGTATGGTGAAAGTTGATTGGTGGACATTGCACTTCTTAGCAATGAGGCGGGAAGATATTTTGTAGAATTTGTTGCCTAATACACAATATGCATGTACCATGTTTTCAAGTGATTCTTATTGCATTTAATCAAAGGTTTATTAATATAAATATATGCATGTATTTATAAATATTTCTATTTTTTGTTGTTTAGCCTAAACTTACAGAAACTTTCGCTTAGCTATCTTGTAAAGCTCTGTTAGAAATTTAGGCCAGTAGCGCAGTAAATTAATTATTTATGCAAACATCTTCTATTCTCTACCTTTACATTAAATATTTCTAGGTCCCAGATCACTTTGCAAGTTATAGTACTATCATGAGTGCTTAAACTTTAAACTTTATAAACCGCAAAATTGACAAAATTTCTTTATAATCTCAAAGTTTCTTTGGTAATTGTGAAACCGTTTGAAGAGTTCTTCTCAAATTTTGAGTTGTTTTTATTTCTTTTCTTCTTAGAGAGTATTTAATTTTTTTGTAGAAATAAATAATGTTTTAGTGTTTTTGACATTTATCAAGTTAATTAGCTACTTACTGTCTAACAGAATAAAAATGTGAGTTTTCGCGTTATTAAATATCATCTCTTTTTTGACATCATTTCTTCTGATGCATTTGCACATACAGTTACATCGTTATGCTATGCGGTCTTAGTTACTCTCATTTGCTTTACTCCAGTCTACAGAATGAGGCATTTACAACGTAAAGTATCAGTCTACAGAAAATATCTTCATCATTGAATCATTGAGGATATAGCTTGAGGGACAGTTCGTTCCCTTTTTGCCTGTCAAAGCATCTTTCGTATTTCTCTAATGCACCTTTATTCTACCTCCGGACATGATCCTTTATTCCACCTTCGGGCTTGACCCTTTATTCCACCTCCGGACTTGAACAATGATGATGCATAGATATTTTCGTTTTGTAACTTTTCATTGCATATCTTGGACCAATTGCACTGACAGTAGCTCAAAACATCAGTAGCAGCATATGATTGGCTTGCTTTTAAAGAGTATGCAAAGGTACTTGTGAGTGCCTAACAGAAGGGGGGTGGGGAATGACCAAAATTAGGATAGAAAAAGCAATGGTGGCTCGTCACAAATTTATATCAAAGTAATATTGCTAAGTTAACAGAATGAAATAACGCTAAATAATACAACAGCTGTTATCAGCGTGACTTTCTTAATGATGGGTTTTGTTTGCAGGCCAAAGAATGGCTTCTAAAAATTGCCTAGTGGGAGATCATACTCTAAAAAGTTAATAGTGGGGGGATTGGAATAAGAATGTCCCAGGGGGCCATTTTTTGAAAAATTAATCAGCGGGGGCCTTCATCAGGTACCCAGGAGTATAGAGTCAGAAACTGCACGGGTACAGACAAAAGAATGTAAAAGTTGAATAGTTACAATGTTGTGGATTATTTCGAGGCTTGTTTTCGACGAAAAGATAAATAATTACTTCTTCCATATCTCACGCATCTTTATGCAAACAATGGAGCTACCCTAGGGATTAAGAGGTGCGGTCATCACAGGATATTCCTTCTTTACCTGGGGTCGCGACACTGAGATTTTTTGGGCTACAATCACTTTATAGTTCTCTCGCCAATTATACCTGCTCTCATTCAGATACGACTTGAAGCTCGATACAACATGATGCAAAGCTTCTGACAATCATTTATCCATAACGCAATGCCCCAAGTCAACCAGGAACCAATCATTGATGAAAATATTGAAAAGCATTGGCACAAAAACTGATCCCTTGAAGACTCCAATCTTAGTATAACCACTGGAACTATAAAAAGAGCCAGATTTCAGTAAAAGTAACCTTTAAACGTCGATACACAAACAAAATTTGACGACAATTAAAAAGTGTTCTTATCGTACCGAAGTAAAATTCTTATCAAAGTGTTAATGGAAATTGAGTTTCTTACGAAATCGATTTGGCTACAATAGTCACGGCCTAATGGTTGAGATACAATCAATTGAGAAAGATGCGCCATCGCTGGAAGCCCCATCTTAGACAGAGGCGTCGTTATGGGGGTGTATGGTGTGTGGCACCCCTGGCCTTAGAGGCTTTCGGCAGGTTTCTAAACTAATAGCTTTTATCGGCAAGCCTAGGATCGCTGGTGGTGTCAAAGACACGCCATTACTCATGCCTATTTTTCCCACAATGCCTTAACTTCGATAGAAATCGATTATTTGACAATATTGTCGGTTTTTTCAGCCTCACAGCAAGCATGCATTACAGTCCAGTACAATATTTCTTGTTTATTTAGATTTTAAACTAGATGTTTGCGTCAGCAGTACATTGTTCATTTAGTTCATACACACACTTTCTTCTGAATCATTTTCCTTGCATGTATCCACACCCAAACCTACGTATTATGTATACTGATTTACGATTGGGTTTTATTTTAAGAACTCGTGTTTCGAAGAGTATATATAAGACATAGTAGAAATGAGAAATTAAGAATCGAGAAGGAATAATCAATGACGCTGCTACTAAAGTAAAAGAAGCTTTTTCTTGAGCTTTCTGCTCGAAATAGTATTTGTAGAACCAGCAAGAACGAGATATACGAAAGTCTCAACAAACACTAAATATACAACGCATTCATTCTCATTAGAAGATCCAGGCCCCTTGCACTTCTCTACTCTACTTTATCCGTCCTAGCACAGTCCCTAGCATATGACAGACTCATGACACCCAGGGCCAAATGTCATGCAAAATCTTATGCTGTTGCAATGTGAGCAAAACGATTCTTTTTAATTAAGGATGTCGGCTTGAAAAATATATTATATACTTATAACCTGCAAAGGGAATGCAAGTACATTGTAAGCCACGGGAAGGTCGGAAAATACCCTTCAGAAAAAAATAGGATATAAATTATTTCAATCATTGCTATTGATGATGATAAAGGAAAACTGATTTCCTAACCTGTTTCATTCAAGTCTGATGACTATTGAAGAAAAAAAGGAAATTGCCACACAAACCATGTCTGTTTGCAGAGGATACCGACGACCACTCTTAACTACCCTGTTTATCAGGTTAATAAGTTGGTGTTACTTAAGTATAGAAGCAGTTCCACACCAGTTTCAGCTGACACATAGTATACTATATGAACCTGCGTTATTAAATATATTGTGTATGTATGTGTGTATGTTCAGTTCAGTACTTATCATTGTAATTCACTACATGCAACTCATCTTGTCAGGTAAACACAATAGCAGACAATAAACTGGCAGATATCGCGCAAATATTTCAAATAGTAATAGACTCATAATTTTTACTGCCTTACGTAAGACGGTCTGGATCCAACCCTGACTACTAGCTAAAACTATGAGTCACTAACACAATATATTGATATTGGGACCCAATCCCCTACCAATAAATAAGCCCAGACCACAAATGCGTAAGTCAACTAGGTACATTGCAGACAAACTATGGCAATCCTTGCCGTTTGAAATACAAGTCTCATAATTTAAAAGAATTTAGGAAGAAAATAAAAGAACATCAATTCAGCAATTGCAACCGCAGATTGTGCAAGCTATATGTAAAAAGTTTAAGTTCTTTATAGGATAATGTGAATAGTATTTTTCAGTTTCAACCTTTTTCTAGATGGCTGGCCTTAATTCGTTCTTTTAGCTGTTCTTATGATGCCAACCTTAAATAAATAAATAAATAAATACTTATAAACTATTATAGAGATAGCACAGGGATCTTGTTCTTATTATACGGAAGTTGGAATCCTGCGAGGTGTATCAACTATTCATTGTTGAAAACATGTAAACAGAATTGTTTTTGCAACCCTGTAAACAAATTCAACTTTACTGTAAGCGTGCTTGTGGTTTCTCCAGCTCTTTCCATATGTACAATTTACATACTTGCGAAGAAACATTCCTTAGGCTATAAAAGCAAACAGGCTAAAGCCAGGATAGAGAAGCGACTAACACCAAAAACTGGTTGTTTATGATTTTTGGCCCAATATAGGCAAATTTTTTCTTCATTGATGCATCACTCCCCGCCCCCCATTTATGTTCCAGTTCAGTAATGTTTATTTTGGCATAACTGCATTGCATTTTTGGGTGCACTAGACCAGCGCTTCTAGCTATTTCTTGCAAAGCCTCCCACGAGGGAAGAGAAAATGCTTCACACCCCCACTTGCTGTAAAACAAGCCATTATCTAAAAATGTACAAGTATGCTCAAACTCAAATTCAAAATGATTTTTCAGCAAAGAATTATTAGTTAATTACAATACACGTTTTTTTATAAGAAAAAAGTTTATAAGAAAATGAGGCTCAAATCGTAAAAATCTTAAGAAAATCGTAAGAAAATCACGAGGCTCAATTTCCAAAAATTAAGCGTTTTTGTAGGCAAAAATCGGTATTTCGTCGTTATTGCATTCAAAATGTTGAAGATGGAATTCAAATTCAAGTGTACAACATTATTAACGAAAGTGTGAACCACTCTAGCCAGTTTATTTCAGTAAAAGTTAAGAAAAGTTTAAGAAAATCTCAGGCACAATTTTGGGAAAAGTTCAGAAAATTGAGGCTCAGGCAACATAATGATTGTCTTATAAAAAAACGTGTATACATATATCAAAGAGAAATGTTTTCAATTTTAAGCTGATGGACAATTGGAAAGAACTTAGAGCAAACTATCGAGCCATGTGTCTAGAATGACGTAATTTGGCATTATAATTTTAAGTTTGAATAGCAACAACAGTAAGAAGCAAGTAAGACAGAAAAATATAAATATAATAAAAATAGTGATAATAAAAATTTACTGATTATGAAAAATAATGAAGTAATGAAATAAATGTTCAATTCAATTAACAAGTAAAGATAAACTAATCAAATTTATAGTTTTCAAATGTTTCTCGATAGAAAATACTTAATTTGCCTAACAAAGTGATGTTTATTATACATCTTTTTTAATTATGTGGGGAGAGAATTCCATAATTTGATACCATCAAAAGTAAGAAGGCTTTTTGTAAAGTTTGTGGAAATAGATGGAAGAAAAAAGTCCTTCAGATGAAGATTGTCTTGTGTTATACTTATGCATATATTTTTTGCTTTTACAAACTCATCTTCAAGAATACGGTTGCCAGTGTTATGATTAATTTGGAAAATCGTTTTTGCGGTTTCAAGCATATAAAGTTTATCAATATTAAAGATTTCTAGGCGCTAAAAGATGGGTTCATTATGTGCAGTGTTGTTTGCAAAGTCAATAACCTTAACTGTTTTACGTAAGTTACGCTTTAAAGGTTCCAGGATTGTTTTGTTAGCACAACCCCAATTCAATATACCTTAAAGTACGTTAGATTGAATGAATGAAGAGGATAAAATTTTGAGAGATTGTTTTTGCACCAAATTTCTTAACTTATAAAGCACACCAAATCCTTTGGATAATTTTAAATTAATTTGTGTAATGTGTAATTTCCAATTTAGTTTACAATAAAATATTACTCCAAGATATTTGGTATAATTTTTGCTTTAGATCTTTGCTATTAATGTTTAATTTGATAATTCTATCAAATTTACGAGAACTTATAAGCATGAAGCTTGATTTAGAGACAGTTAGTGATAGTTTATTCGCCAAAAGCCATTCAGATACCTTTTCCTAATTCAGAATTTACAACTTGTTGTAGAACATGAAGATTTTTGTTAGTTACTAAAATACTTCATGTAGTGTTGTCTACGAATAGTTGAATCTCTGAAGATTTGTAAATGTAATTTATGTAAATTAAGGACAGTAATGGCCCAAGCACTCTACGTTGTGGGAGACCACAGTTGACAGTAAGCTCACTCACATTCACGCCATTAATTGTAACAACTTGAGTTCGACTAGTTAAAAATGATCTAAACCAAGAAAATACGAATCCTCTGAAACCATAGTGTTCAAGCTTTCCTAGCAAAATACTGTGGTTCACAGTATGAAAGGCTTTTGAAAAATCAAAGAAAATGCTGCAGGAAAATAACTTTTTTCAATGTTGCTGATTAGTTGTGGTTGAAGATCTAGATTGCTAAGGATGTAGATTTCGTTTTCTTGAAAGCTATATTGATGTTCAAAATTTATTTTATTTTGACCCAAAAATTTTCCAGTGCGAACATGCATTGGTTTTTCAAGTATTTTGCTGAAAATAGGAAAATGGAGATGGGCTGATAATTAACTAGCTCTAACTTGAACTTACCTCTATGAATGGGCATAACTTTTGCAAATTTTAATTTGTCGGGGAAGACACGAAAAAAGTATGAATTTGCAATGAGTACAAAGGGCTTAGAAATTGTCATGCAGATCATTTTTATAAGCTTAGGAATGATATCCTAATTCTTTAAGGAGGAGTACGCCCCAATGTTTGAGATACGTTGCATTAGATGCTGATCTTGTACCCTGGTTACCTTATCTACAAAGAAACTTTTCATCATTTCCTCCTGCCCATCCCCCCACTACTAATTTCAGATCTCCATGACATCACTTCCTTCCCTTTTCACTTCTTCTTACCACGCCCTGTTACAACCACACCCTAATGTGCCACGTCCTTGTGAGGCAGTCACACTCTCTGCTGAATCCGCCCCTGAGTAATCTTCTCGATTCAATTAACAACACGTTTTCTGCTTACAAAGATTCATGCTTCATTGACATGCATATAGTTGTTTAGATATAATCAATGTTTGTATATATTTACCTACTGGCCTATTCCCTGGTCTCCACGCTTGTACCAATGATTGGCCAGGGGATATATTGGTTCGTCCCCCCCCCGAATGCCCGTCCCTGCCCTTTACTAAACTGTACTAACTTTATTTTGTTGCCACATGAATTTAGTTTTCTTTTGTTGGAAAGAGGACTGCAACGTGAAGACACTCAAGACCGAGCCTTTTGGAGGTCGAAAATTCGCTGTGGCGACCCCTGTTAACAGGGAGCAACTGAAAGACGAAGAATCAATTTAGTTTTCTTTTGAAATTCACCTGTAACGAATAATCGTCCCTCCACTTGGTAGTTTTCGAAGCTCCCCTGCGCTTGTTGCCACCCACCGTTGTTATGCACGCTTATTATCATCGAAATACATATGGCTTCTATTTTCACAAACCCCCATTTATTCTTATCTTCTGGCTATCCAACTTTAAAAAGTTATCCAGCCTCCCCTCCAACTATTGCTCAGTACATTTACAAACGTTGAAACATATTTAGACCAGCTTTGCTCAACCAGGCTTCCGTGGAACCCTAAGGCTCCACCAGTACAGACCAAGGGCTCCCTCAGACGTTACACAAAAGCTACGATAGACAGTAATTATTAATTATCTGATGCTTATATATGACCACCATGATGACCACGGGCCCCTCGAGGCACTGGAATGTCAAAAGTGCAGGAGGTGTGGTTACTCAAAACGAGGCAGCATGTGTTGTTAATCTACTTCTACGACGTGTGAGTAAAGTTCAAAAGAGTTTTTTGATTATTGAGTGAAAAGACGGCATTTGGAGTTACAGATAATCAAGATGAATCCTATAGCAAGTTTATCACCAACAAAACCATCGAAGGCTGGAAAGGAGAGCAAGGAAAGAATATGGATAAGGCCGGACAAACCATCAAAATGTACGTGGCATTTGGGGATTGATCCGAAAGAATCTCCTCATCGTCATGTTGAGTATCCAAAGTAAGAACTGTATATTTTTCAACGCTTGTTGTCAGCCATTTAGTTCGTTTATCATTATTTAAATGGTAGCAGTATGATTTTTAATAAAATCACAATTTTGATAACCCAACAGCTCAAAATGGAGGCAAAGGTCGTTGAAGACTTATTTATTTGAACTGCCATTAGAATTTGGAACTATCTTCCCTGTCCTATCAGTGACAGTCATTTAGATGGCTTTATGTCATCTATAGAAAGCATTATTTTATCAAATTACAGCATTTATTTCTAGTTGTGATTTGCGGCATTAGGTATTATGATTTATGGGAAATTTGTACTGTTTTATGCAGACTTATTGAAAAGTGCCCAAAACAATGCAAAGATGCAATCTACCACAATAGTTGATATCATTAATTGTCTCGTACGGTTTCTCTGATATTGCCTTATGATTTCCCACATAGTTCATCTTACTGATGCATAATGCTTTATTTGCGCATATGTTAGTAGATTTCCGTACTGTCAATGTTATGTTATTATCATTTACTTTCATTACGAATTTTTTATAAGAACACAAGCCTAATCCAGAATGCGCCAAAACAAATACAGACGACAATTTTCGGATCATTGGGCAAGCAAGGTCGTCTTTTCTTTTAAGTGTTTTGGAATCTGTTTACATCAAGACCCAAAACCCAGTCTTGTGTAGAGATAAAAGAGTTTGTTTTCTCATTAGGACTCTTCAAGTAAACAATGTTAATAGGTCCTAATTGGTCACACTTGGGGCCAGTTAGACGCATCCTATCACATTAACCGCATCTGGATATATATTTCGGTTAACCTTTAGGTATCCGACTTTTTCATACTCTGATGAGTGTCGGACGAAAACAAGCTTTTAAGTATGTCAAAAGAATGTTGCCGCTTTTTCGTGCTGTGGTAAAATTCTGTAGTATCAACAGACTATGTAGGAACACAAGCCTGAAATTTGGTGGAAAATTAAGAAGAAATTAAGAACAAACCTAATACTGAAGAACAATTGTAAAATGTATTTTTGCGCGAGATCCATAAGCTTTCCACTCACATGTGGACATGAAACGTCCTGTCCGTGTTAACCTCTGGAGAATTCACAGCCTCGTCATCTCTCATCTTTGATTTTTATGAATTAGTTGTCCCCTAGAAAGCTAGATATTGCGCTATCAATGTCTATTCTTAATTGTTTATTTTTTTCAATAATGACATTGATATGCAAGAAAGGCCATCTCAGATGTAGCATTTGGCTAATGGGCTCTCAAGCAATCAAAATATCCAATTTTGTCTTGCATATTATCTATTGCTAGACTGCCAAAACCCTACTAATTTAAGAACAAATTAAGAACAGTTCAGCCGTAGAATTATGGGAAAACATTTAGAACAGCCAGTGTGAACCTCAATTTTACTGTTTCTTATAAAAGAGAGTGTGTTTTGATATGTGCGTAATGCTGAAAAATGCATCTCTGCATATTATATAGATGGATTGCTAGATAGATGGACATACAAAACAAGAGTATTGGACAAACTATTCTATGTATGGTCAATAATTTTAGGAGTTGAAGCTTCAGTTTGATTAACGCAAAAGCCACTTGAGAAATTGGTTGGTTGATGTGAGGTTTTAAGGTACTGGAAGACAATTTTGGCAAATTATGTCTAGACATAGCTTACAGTAGCAGAGCTAAGCCCTATATCAACCTCCTGTACATTTCTCTACTGGTGCTACCTCTTCGTTTTCCTTTCTACTTCTTCCTACAGCTTCATTCATCTTCAAACATTTACTAATAGTTTCTTTGCAGTTTCAAGCCTTTTTGTGAACATTTAAGTTAGAAGGAATAGCAAAAGTTAGGGACACAAAAGAGGGGGCAGAGAGCAGTAAGCACCCCACTTGTCTTTCATTTGGGGAGCAAGGGAGCAGAAGCACCTGTTTTGAAATGCAAAAGCTTGCTTTCCAAATTATATTATGATATAATGGAGATCAAAAAGCAATTCAAGTATACACTACTTGATTGGAAAAGAGAACTACTTATATGATTGTAAGAGGCATAGCCCCTGCAAAGGGATTGAGAGAATATGCCCAAAAGAGGTATCTTTATAGCCCTCAATTTCTTGGTGTCCTCTGGTAACCTGTGGTATTTGGTGCCCTTTTGATCTTTTTGGCTCCCCTGCACCACAAGCATTCTTGCTTCCCTGCATAGAGGGAACTGGAAGAGAAATACAAATCAATGTAAAAATCATAAGATTTTTTTGTCATATTGCAGGATACAGTTAATTTTGCAGAATGCAACTAATTATGCAGGATGCAGCTAATTATGCCAGATGCAGTTAATGATTCATAATTACTGAAGCTTAGTATTTTATTTTGAGTTTTACATTAATTGAATAAAAGCTTTAGCAAGTCTTCTTTCAAAGAACTTTCTGAAAGAAAATTTATCACTATACTAGCATAAACTTGATGAAACTTGGTTGTAAAAATAAGGAGAAGGGGCACATTTGGCCCTCAGGTTACTATGCAGGTAGAGCCTCGGAGAAGTTGGATTATTAATTGTATGTAAGGTATATTTGCTTCATAGTTCTTGCAAAACAACAATCTTTGATTTATAAGATTAACAAATATATAGATAAGCATGAATAAATGCACAAAAATTGTAATAGAAACAATTTAGCTAAAAACAGGAAAAAATTAATTTTGATAATGTTACACTGAAAATGGTAATGCAGATAAGTGACTCATATGTTTGCATCACCTACCATATATGACCATCATGCTCATCACCCTGTAATTTCAATGGCTGTTCTATGCCCATTTATGTCCTTATTCCCTTCCCTATATGACCTGCATGTTTCACAGGTGTTTCATATGTCATACTTTTATTTTGTTCCAAATCTGCTTGTTGCTGGTATTCATTTGCTTATGATGACTCCAGCCAGAGTCAAACCAGGGCTCGGGTAGAGAGCTGGACTTTGAGGGTGCATCTAATTCATTTCATAGTTCTTTCATGTGAGAAGTTTCTTAACACAATTGTTTGCTCTAGGAAATATTGCCATTTGGGGGTAGCCATGGCCCCTTGGATAGGCCCCCAAACACCCATTTCCCTCCCTTTTCTCTTGCCTAACTATCCAGTCATTTTGCTCTACCAAATTTTCACCCATTGATTTTTGTCACATTTTGCTTGTATCTCAAGAGATTTATACACCATTTTGCTGAACTAATGGGTGTGGATGTTATAGGGTGTTACTGGCTCAAAGGCCCCCCACCCAGTTTGTGTTGGTTGGTACCACACCTATCCTACACATACAAACATACATTTCATTTACTTTAAGATTGTAGCCCATTCAGCATTGCTGATTTGTAAGCACTCAAAGAAAGTATCTGGAAGCTTCTAGAATGTTTGCTTCAAGAATTACTTTCCATGTTCCTTTGTACCAATCAAGGCTTTGAAAATATAAAGATTTACATAAAGACTATAATTCTGAAAAATATGTTTGTGAAACTCAAGGTAACAAGGAGGGAACCTGGGAACAAGCAGAAACTTAACAGGGAACAAAGGAGCATGTACCCCCCAAACAACCCTCATTATTGTTGTCCTAATGATCAGTTTTAGAAGGTAATGTTGGTTGAAAGGCCTTGGTGCCTAAAGCAAAGCCCCAAGAAAAAGGAGAGATAAAGAAAACAGAGAAAGGCTAGATAGATAGATAGGATCAAGTTGTTAATATTAGATTTGATACAAGACAAGGTATAGGCTTTGGGGTAGGTAGTGGAAAGCAAGGTGTGCCATAATTTGAGAAGTTCTTAGATTGAGAGATGATTTGTGGGATAGAGCTCATGGCTTAGGTAGGAAAACTTGGAAAGAGTTTGATTGAATAGGTCTTGTGGCTTGAGCATTTCTCACAAGATCAGGAATAACATACAGCAATGATTAAATTTTTTAAAACTTTGTTTCATTTACCAAATTTTATCAATCCAATAGTACACCACACTTATTATGGGTAGTGTAATATGCTATAATATGTAATATGTAATTTGCTAACTACTACTACTACATATAAAAACAAATATAGAGTGCTTGAAAGAAAAAAGCTAATGTAATCAACAGTCCAAAAGCTAAGGGCTTGTTCATGACATGTTTCAGCAGCAAAACACATAATAATTATATCAAATCGCAATATTCATTAACAATATACTGTATAATAATATACAGTATACTCCAGATTGTCCAAAATTGAGGATTTTTTGGTAGTCCAGACTTTCCATGGGACCAAATATTTAGTTACTAAATTATGCTGCTTATTCTGGATTTTTGGAAAGGACATGATGCTAAAAATAGTAGCTGTCAGCAGTCCTGAGTCACACCTTGAGTCCTGAGGTTGGGGAGAAAAGCTGTTTTTCAATAAAAAGTCAAGGGGAAAAGCTGTTTTTCATTTAAGAAGTCAGATAAAATGTGTGGTATTTAGCCAAAAGTCAGTGGGAGTTTTTGCAAAGAGTCTATATAAACCCTGTTTTTACACATTGTTAATATGGGGAATGTTGTCCCATTATGGAATAATTCTACAAAGTCCCCATTATGGAATAATTCTACAAAGTCCCCCTTCTACTTAGAGTTCCAGTTCCATGCTACTGATATCAACCATTATATTTTGAATGACTTGCAAAAGTTAGCATTATGTTGCCAAGCATGAGATATGATTCTAAATACTGTCAACTCACTCCACATTTTTGGACTAATAGAGTATATGTAGTTTTGTCTTACTGATCATGTTTTTACATGAGATATGTTTTTTTAGAAAAGCCATGAAAATTCTTCCCAATGTTCTTCATGCCATTGGAAACACACCACTTGTCAGACTGAACAATCTTGGTAAACGGTATGGATTAAAGTGTGAACTTTGTAAGTAATTTTAAAATGTATTGCTTTTGTTTGGTTTGTAGAAATGTTTATGACTAAGGGCAGTTACGTAGTGGTTGGAGTTAGGGCATGTCCTAAGAGCCTCCAAGCTTTTGAGGAACTGAAAGTGGCCCCTGACAGGTATTTTCAAGAGAAATATTTGCCATTATTCATCTGTGGGGTGAACAAAGAAAGGGTTCTCTGTTCCAAAAGGCCCAAACTGTCTCTGTTGCAAAACTAACCGAGAGCCGGGGACAGATTTAGGAAATTTATGTTGGGGGGGTAGGATTGTGAAAGTTGTTGGGGACCACATCCTTTAGATTTCTGAATGATTTTCATTACTGTCCCATTACAAAATATGCTTTTTAATTTAGAAACCTCAAGCCTTGACTATTCAAAGCAATCCTATAACTTTAAAAACAGTTGATAGTTTGAAGTTTGCCAAATGATATAAAAATATTGCAGAGATTGCATTCTATTGTAGATGTAATTTTATTTTTATCAGTGGCAAAGTGTGAATTTTTTAATGCTGGAGGCTCAGTCAAGGATAGGATTGGCTACAGAATGGTAGAAGAAGCAGAAAAGGAGGGGAAAATAAAACCTGGTTTCACTCTTATTGAGCCCACATCAGGAAATACTGGTAGTGTATTGTAGATTTTTACTTTTTGTAGATAAATGCAGATTTATCCACACCTGCATAGCAATAAAAATTAAGGTAAAAATTATTGCAGTTATAAAAGTAATTTAGTTGCATATTTTTAAGGTAATTTTAAAATTTTAAAATTTCTTTTAGAAAGTAATGTGCAATTACCATACTTATTTAATATATATGATAGTTTTTTTCAATAGGGAATGCTTTTCATTTGCAGTTCTTTCCCTAGTGTAAGGATCAAAGTGGCTTATCTCTATGAATTCATTTTATTCATTTCATCGTATATTACACAGCTTCATGATACTCACTTTTTCAACAAAATGTGCTGTTATATTGTAACCCTGTTCCTACACAATAATGTAAACATTGAATTTGATGACAATTGGGAAAGTGTAATACAGAACAAATTGTTTGGAAAACTTTAGTGTGGCAATTATTGTTTGTATAGAGTGACATTATTGAAGAGGATGTTGGTGGATCAGTCAAAGCCAAAGTTTACATACCTTAATTGATGAGATGATTTTTATGCTGAAGCCTTCCCTTACTTTATTTTTTTCAGAAAATTCATCTGCTTGGCTGCCCATTATTTGTTGTAATGCCTGCAAAATTCCCCATTTATATATTACTTACTTCACCAACAAACCTAGTTTTTCCCCTTATCAAAATTACTTTCTTGCTCAAAATCTCATTTTGGAAACATATTTGAAGAGTTTAGAATTTGAGTTAATTACTTTTCAAATTAATTTGTATTGTAATTTGAATTCTTTTCTGGAAAGTAATTGGTACTTTATTCAAATTACTTTTTGACCAAGTAATATGTGATGTATTTAAATTTCTTGTCAAGAGTAATTTATACAGATCTGAGATTTGTGTTCATTGCTCAAAACTTAGTAGACCTGCTTTTGAAAATAGTCTTCCTTGAAGTGTTTACCTGAATTAATCATTGAGGACCAGGCATATACCTGCAGGGGGTACGGTTGGCAATGCCCCCCCCCAAATGAAGAATTTACCTTTGTTTTGCTAATAACCTGGAGATTGATTTAACAAAATAAGGCTTTTGCCTTTCCATTGTGATTGTATTGACAGGTTATGCCCCTCCAGAACATATTCTCCAGTTATGTACTCACTCAGAGCTGCAGTTATCTTTCATGGTATAGCAATTGAATTGTAGTTATGTTTTTATTATTTGCTTAGAAAAGGTTCTTTCCATGAATTTAATGTTTCTAGTCCTATGAGGATTTTCAGGATGTGTTCTGCATATTTGCATCACAGAACTGTTGGCAGCTTCCTGATTTGTTTAAGATTGGCATATGAATAAAAAATACTTTAACTCTGATTTTGAGAATTATTTTATGTTATTACATAGGTATTGGCATTGCTCTTGCTGCAGCAGTTAAAGGATATAGATGTATTATTGTTATGCCAGAGAAAATGAGTTCAGAAAAGGTATTTTAGTTGCTTTTTGTCTTCCATCTATATGACTGGGTTTAATCTAGTATGCTTGATGAATGTGAATTGTGAGGGCAAGATTCATTGTGAAGTCATCTGCTACACCTAAGAATTATAATTTTATTCTTTTGTTTCAACTATTTCCAATTTTTCAGCTTTGATATATTTACTAGTTTTTTTATGCTTAGCATTTCTAGTAATTTGATATTGTTTTGTTACCTTTACTCCTTTTTTCACAGGTGGATGTCTTGAGAGCTTTGGGAGCAGAAATTGTTAGAACACCAACATCAGCAAGATTTGATGCACCTGGTATCAGATTGTACATTTTTATGTGATTGTTTTGGTTTATATTAACATATATTAAAGTACTGTATAAATTTGTATAATTTATGATCTTTTGCAGCAAATGCAATTATTTTGATTTTATTACCTATTTCTCATTTTTTCATTTTTCTGTCTCCTTTAATCTAAAGTTGTGCTCTTTTATGTTGCATTAATGTGCACAAGTAATCTTTGAATGAGTAGAAATAATCTGCTTGTCTTTCGCAAAGAGTACAACCAATACTTTGTTTTAAATGTAGCAACACAGAGCATAGCCATACATTAAATGTAACAGAATGAAAATAGCACCTCTTTGCAAACATGAAAATGTGAGGAATAAATAATTAAAATGTAAATAATTTCATGTCCACAGTAAATACACTTATTATTTTTCTCTATTTTGATATTTGTAACAGAATCTCACATTGGCGTTGCCCATCAGTTAAAGCAAGAGATCAAAAACTCGGTGATTTTAGATCAGGTAAAAGTCTTTCTCTAAGTGAGACTTTATCTTTTACCTTTAAATAGTTTGTGCTATCTGTCAATCAATCAGTCAATCAATCGATCAATTATTAATCAATCAGTCAATCAATCATTAATCAATTAATCAATTAATCGATCAATTTATCAAAGCCATCCATCCGTCATTTTGCAGTATAACAAATGCAGCCCTGAATTTATTTCTCAGTGATGTAACGTTGGTAATCAATTGCACCTTTGTCAATACAGCTTCTGGGTCTTTGCAAGAATGCCCAGCATATCACCTTTTTTAGGGTGTCAGCTAATGAAGTACTACCTCAAGACTTGGCTGTAACTCTTCTTCATTTCAACCAAAGTATTTCGATTGACCCATGTTTTCTTCTTCATCCTTCAATATACTTAGGTTTCCATTCCTGCCATAAAATGCTACTTCCCCGCTACTTTTTACTCCTTAGACAATGAACTGCTCAATAATTTGTTAAACATTTTTGTAAACGTTGATTGTGAAGTGTTTTTTGTTGCTTTCTGTTGAAGTAATTCTTTTATTTAATCTTTATTTACTAAATGTGTGTGCTCTATTGTTCTTGTGTATATGTGCAATCTTATATAAACTTTTATGTATACACATGTACACATGAAGACTAATATATGTAAAATTTTAATCTTTCGTGTATGTATCACCTGGGTTAGTATTGCTCCCCAGGGTATCGAGTTCGTCTTTGTGATGCATGTTTGTAGTTTATGTGATTTAGTGGTTTTGCGTCGTGTTCCTATCGCTCCGTTTGCATAATTCGAATACGTTTCAGTGCAGACGGTAGGACGAAAATGGGAGTAATTTTGTATCGTTTTCATTTCGCACCGGCATAGTGTACACGAGGCCTGAGTCTCGAATGTGCATTAGAAAATTTCTGGACGCGTGGTGTACAAAATAATGCAGAAGAGTAGTGACGACTCATAAGCTGAGTGACAGGCAATTGAATGAGGTTTCAGCAGATCTCCCATCTTGCAAATGGGCATTTTCTAGCACTCTCTTTATAGAAGAATACAGGCTTTTGAGTCATTGGCGCAGGTCTATAGCGTACAAGAGTTTCCAATTCCACATTGATTAGCCTGGAAACATGACTTATAAGTATACTGTACTACGTATATTAGGGATGGTTCTTCATGTTGGTGCTTAAAAGTCTGGCTTCCAGCCATTGCGGTTCCAAGTGTTTTCTTTTCAAGGTAAAACTAGTTATCATGAGTCTTTGAGCATTTTGGGCTGCCGATCCCACAGGTCTTGACATTTACTTCAGTATTCAACACCTCTCCATGTACATTTGTGACTTGAATCTAATCTGAACACGTTGCATTTATCTTGATTGTGCTTAGTTTTTCATAATGGATAATGTAATTTATTTTAGTATCGAAATGCTGGCAATCCACTTGCCCACTATGATGGTACTGCGGAGGAAATAATTGACGCTTGTGATGGTAGAACAACATATTCCTATCATAATTCCATTTTAGATTCATTTATTGGATTAATGCATTTGAGAAGCAATATTCATGCATTAAATCATTTTGAAAATTTATGTACAGGTTCTAGTTAATAAGCGAACCTTTACTATAATTCTATAGATAAACTTAAGTGTACGGTGCTAATTGTTAACTCCTTATTTGGTTATTCGAGATTTGTACTTTTATTGTCAAGGTAAATTGGATATGATTGTAGCAGGGGCTGGAACAGGCGGAACGCTGACAGGATTAGCCCGGAAAATGAAAGAGAAGATTTCAACTATAACTGTAAGTTCACATCTGCTTCATACTTCTAAGTTTTAGCTCTCAGAAGAATAATTATTTTTTAGAAAAAGGTAGTATTGTGTGAGCAGAAAGAGAAGTTTTATCATCAGATGGTGTTGACTTATATTATGATCCATCTTGTACCTAAGGTTGTTGGAGTTGATCCGTATGGTTCCATCTTGGCTGTACCAGACGCACTGAATGAGACAAACGTTACGTTTTATGAGGTAATCTGGCATTTATGTATTAGCTGTAATCATGGTTGAGCAAAACAGACTAGATAAGGATCCGAACAGCCTCCCAGCTCATCCTCTTCTACAGCCCTTTTTGTAGCTTGAAGACTTACGTAAACATTGAACACCAGCTTTTCAGAATTTTGTACATTTGCTTTAGTTTATAAATTTCCTTCCACCACTCAAAAAATGTAGCGAGACTTTGATGATACAAGACTCTAAATGATTTTGTTGTTCTTAAATAGTTATGCGGAATAATTAATAAATTGTTTTGTTTTTGATGCTGTAAGCTACCAGTTGGTAGACCCTTACGTTAACGATCATTACTTATTCATTAGATCATTACTTATTCATGGTATCGGTAGGGAAATGAAAATGCTATTTAACCAATCTTACAACAGTGTCACCCTTATTTACATTTTATTCACGATTAATTGAATTTTAGTCATAGCTCGTGAAACAGCTGTGATCTTCTTATTGATCACTCACTAGTCTATTTTAATAATTATATTGTATTGATGTTGTCGTATTTGTCAGGTGGAAGGTATTGGATATGACTTTGTGCCGACTGTTTTGGATCGAGACTCAGTGGATCGATGGGTAAAGAGTGATGACAAAAAGTCGTTTACAATGGCCAGAGATTTGATTCGATATGAAGGCCTCCTTTGCGGTAATCAATTCTTGCATGTCATTGCAGTATATGAAATGAAATGATGTTCGTTTGTCTATGATAAATATTTAAATAGTTTTGATTGGGAGTGACAAGTTGCCTTGCTGTCGATTTGTAACCATGCATATTATTGAACTATGGCCAAATTATTTCATTCTCACAACAAATTGACCATCCTACATTCGTGTTGCACTCATTCATTCCAGGACTAAAGCCTCGTTCGCACAAATGTTCTCAGACTCATTCTCAGCTTGGTACAATCTAATCGTGATTGAGTTGAATTGGATGATGGCAAATGGAGCCATTTGTGTATCTATACCAGAGCATTTTATTTAAAATAGTTTTTTTTGTGAAAAGGGCCATTCGTGAAGAGCAATTTCTACTTTTAGTAGGCCTGATTCTTGCGCAACCTTAAAGTTGATTGTAGTTGACATCTTAAGATCAGTCATGTTGTACATCGAATATTTATTTGATATTTATATCTTAAATTGCATTATTTTTAGGGGGTTCTTGTGGTGCTGCTGTATCTGCTGCAATTGAAGCTGCGAAGGAGCTCAAGGAGGGCCAGAGATGTGTCGTAATTCTTCCAGACAGCGTCAGAAATTATATGTTCGTCATTGATCAATGTGTTTTCAATTTTTTGCATTTATTTGCATCATAACTGTGTAATTTGATGAGTTAATTGGAGTGTTTATTCAAATGGCCGTAAATCATCAAAATTGCAGATTTCCTTTTTAAATTGACGTGTGAGTGCATTTTAATGAGCATTTTGTGAAAAAGGACCGACTAAACGAGATCTGGGAAATATTTATCTACTGAAGCACTTCGTTGGTTTTGTTGTAAAGCGTATTTTGTTAAGTAAAAATATTTAATGAATGAATGTTGACCTGTTTGTCATTGACAAACACAATATTATAAGTGGAATATATACAGGTATATATTTGATTTTTTATCATGATTTTGTTTACCACAACTCATTGATCTTCGATGATCTATTTGTTCATACTACAACGTTCTCTATTGGGATGCAGGGATAAATGCCTCTTTTGTTCTTTCTTTGTTTGTCGCTATTTTCTGTGGTTTGAGCAACACATCGTATGTCGTAGTTATTCCACTCTGACTTACAGTTTTCGTTAGATGAGATCAGTTTTTGAGTTGGAAGGTCTTTGATGCTATTCGCAATAGCTTGGCTCTACATTTTTGTTGGTTAGCAAGTATTTTGACAGTATTGATAAATTACACGTATAGAACTATTGCACATGATACATTTGACGTATAAAACTATTACACATGGTAGAAAATGGTAGATTAGATGCATGGTACCAAAATATTGCTTTTATAATTTGTTTAGCAATCTTCTTACAATTTTTATCATCTTTTTACTTGACTGTAGGACGAGATATCTGAATGATGATTGGATGATTGAAAGAGGATTTATGGAGTTAAAGTCAGATGACCCAAAGAAAGCATGGTAAAGATTTATTTAAGTGATTGAAGTAGCTCACAGCAATACGAAAAGCATGAATTTTAGAGACTCTCAGGAATAGAACCTTATTGTTTGGTCATTTGCTAATGAATTTTGACCTTTTGGATAAGTGAATTCTATCTCCAAATGATTAAATCGCTTTTTAAACTAAAATGATGTTTCTCAATGCAATTTCAATACTATTAGAAAATTTAAATTCCTAAATGAAGTAACACATTTGCTTAATGCGGATTATGCATTTTGTAGGTGGTGGAATGAGAAAGTGGGCCGATTGGAGTTGAACACACCACTAACCGTGTCACCAAAAGTGAGCTGTCAAGAAGCGATTGAAATTATGAATAGGTAAGAAGTAATAGGTAAACATTTTAAGGGCAATGTTGACAAATATTTTTGATTTTGGTGTGTTTAACTTTGAAATGAATTGCTTTGCATTTAGCACGTTGTGGTCCTGGGTACTTCCAGCAAGTTAAGAAATTTCAATCCTCAGAAACTCGACCCTTTGGCAAGCGTTTTTCAATGTGTTGTTAAAAGACTTTGCTTGGGGTATTTAGCTTAGATGTTGCCCAACACCTCTGATAGGAGTTTATTTATGGTATGTGAAGTTGTTGCGCTCTATTCTTTCCAGAAATACCAAGAAACTGCGATTGTTATATAGCCTTTTACCGACAAACCAAACATTCAACCAACAGTTTTTGCAAAAATTTGAGTGTATGACACCCTGACATTCCCTTCTTCGGCACCCCGCTGAAGGAGGACATATCCTTTACCCCATTGTTATGTCACTCTATCAGAAAAACCCTTCAATCATGATAGAAATCCCTATTTATGATATGAACAAAATCACTTGGTATAACCTTCATTGTTTTCATGTCAGCACAATCACTTCCTAATATCAGCATGATCACTTTCTAATATCAGCATGATCACTTCCTAACATCAGCATGATCACTTCCTTGTTTCAGCAGGATCAATTTCAAATATTAGCACTTGTTGTTATCCTATTAGTATAGTCTCATGAACCCTTTCTATTAGTATTATCATACTACTATCAAAATAGCATTATTTCATAATCATGGTAAAAGGTAAATCCTTGTCATCCTCACAACTATGGCACCCCGGAGCCGGGGGGGGAGGTCTAGTGGCTACAGCTTCCCTATTTTCAGTTAACGTGTGATGTCAAGATTTTAGCTTGACAAAGAGCAATTGGATTTCCTTTGTCCGTGTTAATGTTAACCCACCTTCAAAAAGTACCAGTGGCTGAGCCATTCTGGTCTGTTGGAGATAAATATCCCCAAGTTTTTTTTTATCAGAAGACGGAGTTGTTGGTCAACTAAAGCTAGGCATGAGTTCATTGCTCTGAAAATTCCTATCTCTATTATTTGCCTGATCGGGCAATTTTAATGCGAGAATTGATCTAGTTTAGTCAAATAAACATTTACACAGAAGATGTATCTCTACATTTTGAAAAAGGCCCTCCCTACAGATTTCTAGGGCATAGTTTCACAACCTTTTCGGGGGCTCTTCCCTGACCCCGTCTCTTCCCGCCACTTTTAGTGCTGTATACTAACAAGTTGCCAGCCCCCCACTATTAGATATCATATCAGAAAACTACTATCTACTCAAAAAATAGAAACTAAATTAATTGCAAATGAAAACACCTCAAGAATATGCACCAGCTACCCTACATTTAAGGTGGATCTTCAACTAGATGATGTTTGTGAGGATTGTCTGAAAACTTGGCGACAGCTTATGCGTAGTAGGGAACAGAATCGTCTGGGAGATCGTGAAGCGCTCGACAGAAGTTAATCCCAGTTCAAAGTTTCGTAGAGTGATTGAGGGTCTCAAGAAAATTTTTCAGATTTTTTTATGACTTTAATCTGCCTTGGCAGTTGCCATGTCCTTAGACAGCTGAATTGGATTAGGACGTAGGCAGACGTTGAAGGCCAGTTTAAAGTTGGAGACCCTTGTATGTCACATCTGCGCCAATGGATCACAACGTGTGTGACAAACTAGTTCTCTTCTATAGGCAGTGTAACAAACAATGGGTGCTTGAAACTTACTCCCAAAAGCATTTTTGAGGTAACACCCTCTAGACCAGAGGTGTCCAAACTTTTTGCGACGGGGGCCAGATTTTCTATTGTAAACGTGGTGGGGGCCAACCTTTTTTACATATAGCAACGATAATTTAAAAAAATTTTTGGAAGCCACTTTGTGTTTCACATTTGCTTTTTTTGTTTCAATTTCAACATCTTAAGAATGTTTTTGGTACATTTGAAACAAGCATATCACATGCACTTGAATATTCACTTAACCTTTTTTCTTAAACAGAAGTAATTGTGCTCTTACGTTAGAATTCTGGTGGAAAACCACTGACCATGAATTCTAGCGGGTTGGGGGTTGTGTTTTGTAAAGTGCTGTTGGTCTCTAGTGGGTAAATGAAGAATGTTAATACTGCTAGCCAAATAACAGCAAATACGAGCGTTATACATTTCATGACTAGGCTGCGGGCCGGATAAAAT
>WIPJ01067642.1:16298-34917 GCA_018155075.1 Cassiopea andromeda | reverse complement strand
GGGCCTTTTGATGCTTTTTATAGTAGATGCGGCCTTTTAATACTTTTTATAGAAGATGCGGCGTTTTGATACTTTTTATAGAAGATGCGGCCTTTTGATACTGTTTATAGAAGATGGGGCCTTTTGGTGCTTTTTATAGAAGATACGGCCTTTTGATACTTTTTTCAGATGTATAAATGGAGGAAATACTATGGAAGATTTACTACTACCGTTGCTCTAAATTAGAATGATTTGCCGGGGCGAAGTCCCCAAGAACGTTTGGAGCCACTCCTTTTCCATCGTAGGGAAACGCCCTTTTTGATGTGAAAAGGGCACTACAGCAAAGGGGTATAACCCTCTAGTACCCCCATCGAGGCACGCCTGAGTATTTTATTTTGTACAAACAGCGCATAAATTTTTTATTCTGCATGCCAAAAATAAATGAAATTCTCAAGTTCAGCAAAATTACCCAATGATGCTGAATTTAAAATATCATCTTTCTCAACTGTTCACTATGTGAAGGATGATTTTATCCCTATTTATGAGGCGGCAAATAATTTCCACAAGTATTATCATATTATCGTGTGCCATGACAATATTTCAATTTTGTTAACAACTGACGTAATATTTAAATAACACGCTAGATGGACCTCTTCAAGGCGTTTGATTACCTAAATCATGAACTGCTTATTGCTTAACTGTCTGCTTATGGCTTAGGCCGACCAGCTCTTAAACTAATGTATAGGTACTTAAATGAGAGACAGCAGAAGCTTAACATCAATGGCTCAATCAGCACTTTGAAACTGACCCCTCTAGGCGCTCCCCAAGGCTCAGTTTTGGGACCCTTGCTTTGCAATACATTCATTAATGACTTATTTTACCTGGTGAAAGGCACTGAAATTTGCAACTATGCAGATGATACTACTATCTTTGCGTATGGTTCAGATATGTGCTCAATCTTAAAGTCACTTGAAGAGGATGCCTCCTTGTTATCTCTTTGGTTTGAAAATAACTATATGAAGATGAGTGATGATAAAAATCATTTACTTGTCTTCGGGAGTAATGACGAGGAGGTATTTGTAGGTATTTCTGGTCTTTGATACAGGAAAGCGATGAAGAGAAACTTCTAGGGATGATACTCGACAGAAGACTGAATTTCAAAAATCACGTTAGTCATCTTGTAAGAAAACTAGCCAAAACCCACGTGCACTGGCAAGAGCGTCAAAATATATGGAAAAGTCTAAGTTGGAATTAGCAATGACTTCTTTTGTAATTTCACATTTCAGTTATTGTCCACTTGTTTGGATGTTTCATGATAGGAAATCTTATAACAAGATAAACAAAATCCATGAAGGAGCCCTGAGAATCATACACAAAGATAGTATTTCAAACTTTGAGGACCACTTATTAAAAGTAATTCAGTGTCTGTTCACCAAAAGAATTTGCAGCTGCTCTTTACTGAGATTTACAAAACCATAAACAATTTGAATTCATCTTTCATGACAGAAGTATTTGTTACCAATGTTGTGCAGTATAGTCTTCGTGGCAGTGCTAATCTTGTTTTACCCAAGGCTAGGACAAACCTGTATGTCATTATTACTGCCGGGTTTATTGGTCAAAAATCATACCAGACTCTGCCGAAAGAAATCAAAGAGTCCCATACATTGGAGATTTTCAAACGAAATGTGGCCATGAGATTTTCAAAAGAAGTATGGCCATGAGATTTTCAAAAGAAATGTGGCCATACTTCATGATTGCAGCTGCAAATTATACAAAAGTTTATCGTAAATTTAGGATTTCTATTATCAATATTTTGTTGTCGTACTTTTTTCTATAGTTGGCTTCAATCAGCTTAGTGCTATTACATTTGCTAACTTTAGATAAATTGTTTATTTCATTATTATTTTTATTATGATCAATATCAGAACACAAAACAGGTCCTAAATGCTGTACAAAAGGATAACGAGATGCGTATAACCCATGAGTTAAAGTCACAGGGGATTCATTATTACTTCTATTCTTACGCATGCAAGTTCTAAAACCCGCAGCCTATGGTCCACCGTTCAACAGAACATGCCAAAAAATATCTTTAACTATTGTATCAAATATTTGAACAACACCCTTGCAAGCAGGAAGAACCTCAGCAAATGGGCTATTTCTCAGTCATCTGCATGCTCCTTCTGCCTTAAAACTGAAACGCTTCAACATGTCGTCTCTAGGTGTACAACCTACCTGGAAGAGGGTAGATATACCTGGCGCCACAATTCTGTCCTTCTCTATCTTGCAAAAACTCTTACATCATTGTCTAAGTGCTCTCTATATGCTGACCTACCTTCATTTCTATCACCAAGCATTATTACCGGGGATTCTCTTAGACCAGATCTTGTACTAGTTACTGATACTTCTCTCTATATTCTTGAGTTAACTGTTGGATTTGAATCCAATCTTCAAATTAATAGCGATCGAAAGAAAGCGAAGTACCACTCTCTCATATCTGACCTCACTCCTACATTTTCTAACATTAAATTTATCAATCTCTCGATGAGTACGCTTGGACTTCTGGGTAAATCATCTGATTCCTTGTTATTATTTTTGGAAGATCTCAAATTCGACAAGCCTGCATCAAAATATATAATTAAAAAGATCATGAGCATATCGACAAGATGTAGCTAGTACATATTCTGTCTCAGAAACAAGCCCTGGACCAACCCCGCATTATTAGAATTCTAGTCACTACTTATTATCATTATTTCTTTTTTTTTGTTTTTCGTATATGCTCAAATTGTAGAAGTATTAGTAGTAGCAGTTGTTGTTTTTACCCTTTTGTTGTATTTAACTTTGTTTTTTTTGATATGTAGAAATGGCAAATAGCCAATTATACACTACCTAGCATTAGAGAGGTGTATGATTGTATCGTAAAATGTATTCAATTATATGAAGTTTGAAAAAAAAATTTTTTTATTATTACATAGTGAGGCTTACATTTGTATGTAGAAATATGCTTATAGCATGAAATTTCAAAAAAGCTTATTGAAAAGGTGACACCAGAAATTGCATGTTTGTTATAAAATAAATTGAGACACAGTAAACTTCACCTGGACCAATGTGTACCCCTAATACTAGTATTATGAAGTATACATGTGCCATGCATTGAATTTCAACATATATCGTACTCCTAGAAAGTTTTTTTATGCCCATTCCTTGGGGATGCCTATGTGACCTCAGCAACCCCATTTTTTCTTTGCGACCACACATAATGACCGAAGTTTTGAAAATGTATGAAAAATTTCTTCGATACAAAGTCAAGTTCTATTATCTGTCATCAATAATGAGAACTATCAGGAGAATATCTTCGGCATTTCGTGAAAAATTCACAGTGTTAATGTACACTGGTAGTACGTTTTTTGTGTTTTCCATTCCGAAGGCGTAATAGAATGGGAGACTTTTTTGAGAAAGGAGCTTAGTAGTGATTTTGCAGTATACTCTGGATTTTATTCCATGATATAGGTTCCGCAAGACTTAGATGGCCTTGGATTAACCAACACCCAGGTGAGCTCATTTGCCATTCATTGGATATGTAATATTTTTTTTTTAATTCTGAAACCTATGAGGATCTCCAGGAAAGAAAAAGTTTTGCTCGTTTTTTCTAAGCGTGCTGCCAACAATTTATTTTTCAGCTTTATTTGGGTTTTAAGCATGGAGTGTGGTCGTATTTTTGCTCTACCCATCCAAGTTATGTTATTTTTAAATGCTATTTTCTATCATGCAATTCATGCATCACTGTGTTTGCATTCAATAAACCCATTGTTTACTTTGTACCTTCTTTCAATTTACCATGAAAAGCAATGTTAGGGGTAAAATTGTTCTAATGGCCTATAAATTATCATGTTAATGTTCATGGACTGGCTTTTAGCATTCCATGCATTTTTCATCGACTATTTTTGGCATTTGCACAACTTCCATTAAAGATATATTTCGGGTGCTTTTTTGTCATTTATAAATTTGTTGTAGTTAAATGTTTTTGTAATTATGATTATTTGTTGTATGTTTGTTACATTGAAATCGATAGTTGAATGTTATAATTTTGTTATATTTCAGTATTTTTGTATCGATGATCAACTGTTGTAGGTTTGTTATATTAAAATATTTTTGTACCGATGATTTATTAATAAATTTATATTTCTTTAGTATGCACGGCTCGTTGAAATTGTTGGTGGTTACGATTTGGCTGTTGGAATAACACTTGGGGCACATCAGGTGAATTTTGAAAGCCATTACAAGTTTGTAGCATCACATGTGCAAATAATATTGTTAAAAGTATGCTTGCCGCGCAATTCATGTGTGCTGTTGCATTCAATATTGAAAGAGAAAGTTGCTATGAATCCTCCACAAACGCCCTAGAATATGTACCCCACTCACATCTGAATCACATTCAGTAGGTAAACCCTTCAGTCACATAGGCCCCCATGGGGGAAGTTCATATTGAGATATTGAAATATTGTATCCTGTATCGTTGTGAGGGCTTCAGTAAAGGATTGGTTATTATTGACATTGTTCTACTAACGTTTCTTTGAACTTGTGATGAGGAATGGGCTTGCAAACGTGACGAGTTTCTTCTGTTGAGTAGCGTTTACAGTTGTGCGTATGCATTATGTGATTTATGCGTATGCATTATGTGATTTATGCGTATGCATTATGTGATTTATGCGTATGCATTATGTGATTTATGCGTATGCATTATGTGATTTATGCGTATGCATTATGTGATTTATGCGTATGCATTATGTGGTTTATGCGTATGCATTATGTGATTTATGCGTATGCATTATGTGGTTTATGCGTATGCATTATGTGATTTATGCGTATGCATTATTTGATTTAGTAGGTAAACAATGGGTGTCTGCCATTTCAGGGAAGTCAGTGAAATGTGAGGCAAATCCATTCCTTCATAAAAATGCCAGGGAATTTTCCGGGAAATTTGGTCCTTTTTTGTAATGTCAGGGATATCTGACCCTTTTCACTGACATCCAAGAAATAGTGCAGCATTCTTAAGTCACCATCTTTCACCCTAGTGCCACTATCTATTCTATGAAATAAATATGGTTGAAAGGTCAAAGGAGTAACAGATCAATGATGAATGTAATGTTTGTCCTACTTGCCAAAAGGGTGTTTTACGACATTCTAGAAGGCATGGACTCAAAAAATTATTCGCTTGCTCTGCTCGCGTCTTCAAAACTGCCCTCCCTTCTGCATGAATAATGCCTTTGGCTCATAGCTTATAACAATTACAATTTCTCACGCGTTTAAGGGGGAACTAGCTTTACTCGCAGCTGAGGTACTTCCATTTTGCGTTCTGTTGCATGACATGCTGTTGGCCACCTCTGTTAGAATTAACCAGGCATTTACTGTTCGAACCATTCGGTCAACTTCAGAACTTCAGCTGCCTACACCCCCGGCCCCCAATAATCATTTCTTGAATCTGTTCCTGGTTGTGACATTGAGGTACTCAGTTCCTATAGTTCTTATTCTATTGGATGACATTCTCAATGAAATGGTTGGGGAAAAAGGGATATTTGTCAGACAAATGTCAGGGAATTGTCGGGAAAATCGATCTTCCAGATTTTGCAGATACCCTGAAACACAAATGGCCTGTGAAAAGCAAACAGGGGCATTTCGGGAAATTCATATAGGCCCTCTCCCATGACCCAAAATTGCACTCGTTGTGAGTCGTAATTTATGCCAAAATGCCTAATTTTTATCTCCTTCCTCGCATGGCCCACAACAGGCGCATCACCTTAGTTGATGGTTCTTTTCTGCTGGAATAATTGTTTTTATGTTTTTTTTGTCGTACGTTATAGAAAGTTTTAAATGTTTTCTATTTTATTTTACCTTTTTATTGCAGTCAATTGGTTTCAAGGGAATTCTTCTATTTGGTAATGATGAACAGAAGCAAAGATATTTACCTAGTGTAAGTCACATGTATAGGTCACGTGTATAGGCCACGTGTATAGGTCACGTGTATAGGTCCATATAGATATTTGCTTTGATTAGCTGTTTACTACTACTTCCACTAATTACAGGTAGTAGTAGTAGTAGAAGTTGTTGTTGTTGTTGTTGTTGTTGTTGATTAGGAAACAAGTACAGTTAACTCTGTGGAATTCGAACTCCATGGGAGTGTGTGAAAAAGCTCGAATTATAATGTTTCGATATGTACGAGTTTCTGAAAAAGCCATGTTGATCCCTAAATTCTCATTACCTATGTAATCAAAGTTTGCCCAGCAGTTTTGATTGAAGAGAAGAATTTTTATTAATTGATTTGGTCTTGCAATAAAAATAGGATAAATATAGTAGGCATTTCTGTTGGTCTTGTTTCAATGCCCTCGATTGTCTTCTTAAGGAAGTCGATCATAGAGCCGCCTTAATTTTTACTTTTTTTCTTCATATTTTTTTCTGGCTGTAGAAGTAGTAGTAGTTGTTGTTGTAATTAGTAATATCAAAAACTGTAAATCTCTCATTTTTTTACGGTTTTCGCAAAATATGGTGAATTGTGATAAGATCTCAACTGCTTTTCTGCCTCAACATTGACTGGTCATTTCAGTGGCTCATCTTCAACATCAAACTGCTTCAAATTAGCAACCCTTGTTTATTAACTCAGAACATCTACCCTCATCCCTATGACGTCCAATCCAAATGTATGCGCAAAAGTCACTTCCAGTCTTGCATGGGCATAGGTCAAGATTCTCTAATGTATTCCTCGCATTTCGTCCAATGACTAAGAAAAGAGAGAGATTGTAAATAGCTGTAAAGATTTGAATGCTACACATTTTTCAAGAATTTATTGAAAGAGGCTCACCACAAAATTTTTCAAGCTTCGCAAAAATTTTTAATCGGGTGTTTTTCATAGGTGACTGTCAAAGTTGATCGAATTATGAAAGTTTTAATTGCTTTGGTTCGAATTATTGGGGCTTTCTTATAAGGGTTTACTGGTAGAATTTAGAAGGACGTGAGAATTTTGTTTTGAACTAGTAAAAGTTCGAATGACATAAGTTCGAGTTAAACAGTGTTGACTGTAGATTGTATCATCGCTACTTTTCTCCTAAATAATTATTGTTGATGAATCATTTGCATTTCAATAAAGTAAGGTAATTGTGATGGAACTTGTAAGTTGTTGCAAGCGAAGAAAGCTTTAGCTCAGGGAAGGCTGCAGTTAATTAGAAAAAAGATAGATGTCTCTTAAGATCAATATGTTGGTTTCTAATTCATAGACTAACATATGGACCTTTAAAGATTGAGAAAGTTCACTTCATTTCAGACTATGAAGTGATGTTATCTCTCTCAATATGCTGGAAACCTGTAATCTATTTTCTGATGATTTGATGAATCCCTGAAATTAAATAGGTTTTAGCAGAGCTTTTGATGATATAGACCTCACTTTGAAAAGGAGGTCACCTACAACTTGGATCATATGATCCTATTTGTTTCTCTTGTTTGTAGCTGGCATCTGGGGAAAAAATTGCGGCATTTTGCTTAACAGAACCATCCAGTGGATCTGATGCAGCGGTACTATTTTTGTTTGTTTTGAGTTGCCTGAACTGTCATCTTCTGAACTGCTGTCCTCTGAACTGTCATCCTCTGAACTGTCATCCTCTGAACTGTCATCCTTTGAACTGTTGTCCTCTGAACTGTCGTCTTCTGAACTGTCGTCTTCTGAACTGTCGTCCTCTGAACTGTCGTCCTCTGAACTGTCGTCCTCTGAACTGTCGTCCTCTGAACTGTCGTCCTCTGAACTGTCGTCCTCTGACCAGTTGTCTTCTGAGCTGTCTTTGTCTGAACTTTCGTCGTCTGACTTTGTTTTCTTTCGGTGAATTTATGAAGTGCTCTCTATTACTTTGATAATAACGTTTATCTATTATTTATTGTAAATGTTGCCAATCAACTGTTACAGTCAATAAGGACAAATGCGAAGCTTAGTGATGATGGAAAACATTGGATTCTAAATGGTGGAAAGCTCTGGTATATCCTCTCATATTTGCACTTATTTTCTTCATAATTTATCTGCCTTTGCTGTTCTTATTTGGATGCACATCATATCAGTGTACTCCTTTTTCATCATCCTTCATTATCTCTTTCACAAATGAAAAGTGATATGTTTTTTTGTCTCATTATCTCTTTTGTAAGTTTTTATGGGTATCTCCTTTGTCTTTTTCTAATTATTTAATTTTGTTAAGATTGAAACATTTCTTGGAAACCGCAGCTGAAGTGTAAATTTCAAGAGAAGAGCCACGACGAAAAACATCTTTCTTCTTTATATATTTCACTATTTCGACATTCCAATTATTGCTAAAATTAGGCCTAAGCTAGTAGACATATACGGTATACGGTTTAGTGACATAGACGATGTTGACTATCGTTTAAGTCAACATCGTCTATGTCACTAATCTGTATATGTCTACTAGCTTAGGCTTAATTTAGCAATAATTGGAATGTCGAAATAGTGAAATATATAAAGAAGAAAGATGTTTTTCGTCGTGGCTCTTCTCTTTAATTTTGTCATGTTGCAACAAGTGTCCGATGGTTAAGTACATGAAGCCGAGTTTCCTTGCAGTACTTTCAGTTTCAATGAAATGCTATTAATTAATGATTAATGAAATACTATTAAGTAATTATATTCCTCATTTGCATATACTGTAGTGATTTACTTTATAATTTACTGAAATTTACTCTTTTGTACTACGCTATTTTTTCACTATGTTTCCATGTTTATGAAAAGTTCTGTTGTTTTTTTAGATACTCTACTGGTCATTCTCGTTTATTTTCAAGTTTTTTTTTAATTCTCGTGAAGTAGATGAATTAATTTAATCGAGAACGACCTTTGCAGTGTCATTTTAGTTTCAGAGCAAGTGAATTGCTTAAGCTCTCATGCTGAATTTATTTTTTTGACAGGATTAGCAATGGCGGTATTGCCGATATCTTTACTGTCTTTGCTCAGGTAGTAATAATTGATATGTTTTTTATTTCCATAAACCTATTAATGTTTGTTCTTCTCACTGTGTAGATATAATTTTTTGCTAAAGTGCTCCTTTATGAATTGCTTTCTTAATCATTCCACCCTCTATATTTTTCGATTTCCCAATGCGATTGGCTGATTTTGATAGCTTAATATATGAAACGTAATGTGTTGCTTGATTTGCTTAGAATTTTGTCATAGACTCCAGTCTTCGATGAGAAAACAGGCAAAACTAAAGACAAAGTCACTGCATTTGTAGTTGAACGAGCATTTGGTGGTGTAACAAGGTATTCATTTTCATTAAAATTCACTCTTCCTTAATCGAAATTCTCCAGTAGTGTAATTGATTAATTTTATTGGTAAAGGGCAAGGATCAGTGAAAGAGAAGACTTTTAGTGCATCATGCACTCATTGCGTTTGGCAAATTTATTGTTTTTAAGACCATCATTCTCTTTAAGAAAGCCCTTCATCAGAACCAGACAATGCTGCAACAGTTGAGGTAAACCCTGACCCCCAAAACCTGATCCCCAAAACCCCTAAAAGTACCTCCTTCCTAATACCAGATTTTTGATGTACTTCTGAATAGAAGTTGTGCTTGTTTTTCTAGTTCTGTGCAAGGGTCTCCATTTTAATTGAGTGAAGGTTGAAGTTTTTGGAATTATTTAAGTTGAAGTTTTTGGAATTATTTAAGTTATGGCCAAATCTGCATTTTCATAGATAGCCTATTTAATAATTTTATTTATTCAATTGTTTTATTTATTTAATTATTTTATTTATGTAATTGTTTTATTTATTTAAAGTAGCAAAAGCGTAGTTAAAAAGTTAAGATATTTATAAGCTTCTGCAGCTTGAGAAATTTTAATTGCCATTTTGTTAGCACTTTTCCTTTCTTGAACTATTGTTGATTTGATATACTGAAATGTTTGGTTTGGTTTGATATGTTGAGGCAGTATGTGTATGAGGCAGTGTGTGTATGAGGCAGTATGTGTATGAGGCAGTATGTGTATGAGGCAGTATGTGTGCAATGTGTGCAATTTTTTTCAGTGGATCACCTGAGAAAAAGATGGGCATCAAAGCATCAAATACAGCTGAGGTATCAGCTTATTATTTCTCTCATGCATTTTGTCCTGAAAGTTTCGTGTTCATGTCCTCTCGTTCCTTTTTTATATTCCTTTTTTCTGAAATATACTTACATATGTCATCTGAATAACCATGGTGTCGGACATAGCAAAGTTCCCCTGTTGTGTCCTAGGCCTTAGAATGCTCAACCTGCGTGTTAACGAGATCCCAACCATATTTGATAATCTTTACATGGGCATGCTGATGACCGTCAACTATACTAATGCTGCAAGGCTAAAAGTAGTGCAAAAATGCTCTCAATGTTGAAGGATGATGTTCATCTGATGCATGAATGGTTCTCTACAGATAAGTTGAAGGCAATCTTGGAAAAGCTTGAGTTCATCATATTTGGGACAAGTAAACAGCTCATTAAGATGCGGCTTTGATTCTCGAAGATCGACCCTCAATACACTATAGTTGAAGCTGCATAGGAAGTTGAAATACTTGGATTGGTTAAACATTATCATTGAATATTAACACCTTGTGCATGGAGACTGATGACAATTAAGCAGGCCAGAAACTGTATGAAAAGATAACTTTTTCATATGCCATACTTTTCCACTCAGGATATTCTTATTTCAACCCGCCACCTATTAACTTTGAAAAGTAAATTCTCACTTTAGGCAACTTATAGAGGAGACACCTAAGCCTGCAAGTAAAACCTACCATTAAGAAAATCACGCTGATGGCAGATGTATTGTTTAGTGCTATTTCATTCTCTGAACTTGGCAACTTTACTTTGATATAAATTACTTGTGACAAGAAACCATTGCCTTTTCTTTAATTTTGTTTCGTCATTTTCCACTTCCCCTCCCCGCACTTAGCATTTTGGGATTTGTTAACCCCTTCTATTTATTATGCACCTAAGAGTGCAAACGTGTGTCCTCTCAAATGTACACTATGGTAGTGCATGGATAATGACACTACATGAAGCTCAGCCAATCCAAAACTTTGCAAAAAACTGAAATTGAATTGAATTATTCCAATTGAATTCATAAGTCCATGGTTACAGTGCAAGGCAGCATGACCATTTGTACGTTCCTATGCCAACAACTGCAAACCTTCATGAAATATTCTTTGGTTCTGCCACAGCTGATTTTACCATCGAAAGTGATGTAATCAAGAACATTCTACAAATTCAAGGGAAACTTAATATCGCTTTTATACTGTAAATTTCTTTATGGTGCAGCGTTTCTTTTATGTTCTATGGTCTTCGTCAAATTTATAATCGAAGAGTACATGTATTTTCATTTACTTTTACTATTTTAACTAATTTGCCAGTGAAAGGCCTTCGTATTCGCATTCGTATTTATATTCGTATTCATATTCGTATTCGTATTCGTATTCGCATCTGTGCAATTGATGCTGCTCTCTCTTTAAGGTAAATTTTGATGAAGTGAAAGTTCCTGTTGAAAATGTTCTTGGTGGTATGTCCTTTGTATATTTAAAAACATTCCATGTGTTGTGTGTAATTGTGTTTTTGCTCAATTGCATGTCTTCTGGTAGAGTATAAAATCATTGGTACAGTACCGTAGATATGCTGTTGTCAGCCAACTTCCATTATCCAATTTTGTTCCATAACATTGCAGTTTTGGTGACCAACTACCATGTGCCTTGTATCTGTGGCTGTTGAGTAATTATGTAACGTTAGACTTCCTCAACCACCCATGCCACTTGAAATGCTCCAATTTACAAGAAACTACCCTTTTATTAAGTCACCCTTTGCTATGGGATCTGGGGTAGAGAGACATAAGTAAAAAAGTAAAGCATCTCCACAGTAGCTTTTGAAATACAGTTTACTCCTGATATTCTGGATCGATCTGGGGTAAGGAATAAATCCGCATTAGGCGGAAGTCCGGATAAACAGGAGGACTAATTTTTGAAACATGCAATGAAGTAGGAATTTCAATAATGTAAGTACATCTTATAACTAATCAAACTGAGACATTTCCACATCCAGTGATATTTTCATGACATTTTAATCATTTCTTATAAATTGAGTTGAAACTAAGGAGGTATAAATGTCTTGAAGCCTCCAGTAAAAATTTCCCACAATATAAATGCCAGTTAGTGGAATAATTATTGAAAAATCCAACAGATATCCGGTGTTTTCTGTCCCCCTCCACTCAGATGTTTCTTCTTGATCAGGTTCTGATATTTTAACACTTTCGAGCACTTTGAAAGTCGGTATTTGACGGAAAATCCGGATAAAGTGCAGACACCTCTATAGAAAATCCGCAGTAACCAGTATAATTTAATATATAACATTTTTGGAGTATGAACAAAATCCCCTGAACTGGCTCCAATTTCGTAGATGGCCTATTTTCTAAGGTAAAATTTTCCATGAAAACAACTACTAATAGCCCCCCCCCAAATTATACTTGTTATCCACAAAAATTTCTCTAAAGATGTAGCAAAATAATTGAATGATGATGATGTGTGTTTTAAAAGTAAATGTACATACACGTTTTTTTATAGGAAAAAACTTTATAATAAAATGAGGCTCAAATGGTCAAAATCTTAAGAAAAATCTTAAGAAAATCTTGAGGAAATCTTAAGAAAATTGTGAGAAAATCATGAGGCTCAATTTCCAAAATTTGGTGTTTTTATAGGCCAAAAATCGATATTTCGTCGTTATTGCATTCAAAATGTTAAAGATGGAAATCAAATTCAAGTATACAATAGTAATAACGACAGTGTAAACCATTTTACCCAGTGTATTTTAGTAAGAGTTAAGAGACATTTAAGAAAAGCTCAGGCTCAATTTCGGGAAGGTTAAGAAAGTTGAGGTTTAGGCGAAATGATGGTTTTCTTATAAAAAAAACGTGTATGGCGCTACATTTAGTTTCATACACTATAGTAGGCCGTTTCTGATGAAGAAATTGTGAGTGAAAACCACAACCAACCAAGCTCAAAAGTAGATGTGCTATTAGAACGACTCTTCTTCTCCTCTTCAGAAACCAGCTGCAAAATAAACTTGTACATTACAGGACACTATCAGTAAACCAATCGTAGAAGAAACGTAAGCTACAGGTCGATCAGTGTGTAACAGTGCTATAATTCGATTCAAGTCTCTTTATCAAGAAAACAGGAGAGATTTGATGAATTTTCATTTCATGTGGCGCATTTGTAGTGTTTTCGATCACTGGAGTTTATTGCCAATGTATTGATCAGATCCCGTGTGTTATAGGTAAAATTGTATTTCAGTAGTTTCATTCCATAGGAGATTTTAATAAAACCATAATTTTTAATACACATAAACACTTAACATTTAACGTGATGATTTTGCCGAACTTATTTGGAGAAGGTATCATAAGAACGAAGAAATTAAACAATTCTCACTGAGGAGATTGCCGAATCGCAGTGAAAATTTTGATGTTCAACTTTTGATTGTTTATGTGTGTTAAAAATTGTTGTTTTTAGTAAACTTTCCTAGGGTATGAAACTACCGAGATACAGTTTGGGTTATAGCACTCACGGGATCTGATCATTACATTGGCAAGAAGCGGCAGTTATCGAAAATGTGAATTTGTATTTGATGTGGTGAATTTGTGTTCGATGCAACACTTTTAGTTCACCTTAAATACTCATTATCCAACTGCTAGTAGATTATTTTGATGGTTGTCCTATGGTTAGTAGACTCTGACTTTTTGTTAAATAGTGCAGTCTTTGTTATTCTGAACTCATGACATACTGTGCTCATTTTGATTGCGTTTCGTGTGAGGAATTGTATTTTTATTGAAGTGTATTGTATTGAATTGTATTTGTATTGAAGGTATCGGAGAAGGATTCAAAGTTGCTATGAACATTTTAAACAATGGAAGATTTGGCATGGCAGCGGCATTATCAGGCACCATGAAATCTCTCATTTCCCAGGCAGTAAGTATATCTCAACAGTTTATAGTAATCAGCTTCTATGATAATGACATTCTTTCTGCTTCTATGAGTATGAATGAATGCATTGAGAAGGTAATTATTTCTATTCACGTTCAAATCAATATTATGTTCCATCTTAATTGTATTCCAGGTGGAGCACGCAGCAAGCAGATCACAGTTTGGTAGCAAAATAAGTGAATTTGGTGTTATTCAAGAAAAGTTAGCACGTATGGCCGTCTTACAATATGTTACAGAGGTAATTGCACAACCAAAGGCATCACATACACAAGGGTATTTAACAAATGCATTAGATACATGGGCACAGTTACTAGGGGGTACCGGGGGTCTAGCCCCTTGCCCTTTTCAGCAAAAGAACAAAGTATCCCTTTTCGTAGTTCCCTCTCTATAGTAACAAGAGAGTTTCCCAAGGATGCAAAGAGTGCGGTCCATAAAATTTTCTGGGGGTCCAATCCCTTTCCAAGGATGCAAAGGATCCAATCCCTTTATTCTTTATCTTCCTTGAGTAGGTATGGCAATGAGTCTCATGGGACTTCAGAGTACTGAGATCAGTAAACCCCCTGAGTATTTCTTCTGTTTATTAATCGGAAGATTATGAGACGTTTTGGCGTGCCTTTTTCCATTGACTGGACCCTTGCCCTCGAAAATTTCCAAGTTCCACGTCTGAGATAGTTGTACTGTGACAATTAGAAGTCCCTTAAATGTTGTGTTTTAATGTTGTCTATATCAGGTGTGGTCGTCATTCTATTTTCCCGATTTTCAGTGCGATATTCTGCACCAAATGATTTTTTTATGTTTGAGGTGTATAAAGCGTTCTTAGGAAAGAACTTAATAAAAGATAAAGAAGAGATTGCTAAGAAGAGAAAACTGTCTTTATATACTGCTTGATTTTATAAAAAGTTCTATTGCTGTGTTAATATTGTGATTTAGTTTCAACTAATTTTAACATAATGAATTTTAGTCTATGGCATATATGGTTAGTGCTAATATGGATATGGGAATGAAAGATTTTCAAATTGAAGCAGCTATTAGTAAAATCTTTGCATCGGTAAGAGAAAATAAATATTGCTTTCTATCATCCCTGCTACCTAAAATTCAACTGAAGTTCTTTATGGTTTGTTCCTTGGCTACGTTGTTTGAAACCCATGGTCTGCAAATAGTTTTATCAACATCGTTTGAAGGAATATACGGTGCTCTGTCTTTCATTCTTTCTTTTGTTATGTGGTATGCACCCCGTTTTTTGAAAATTTTCTGTTTTTCTCCTATATTGTTACAGAATTGGAATATTGTGGATAGAAGCTACAAAGTTTTTTTCAAACTTCATCATTTGTATATATATATATATATATCATATTAAAGTCTACAAATACAAATTTCACTAAACAGGTAATCTGTATTTGGTTGGCTACAATGACGCACTAAATTTAAAAAAAATGCCCTTATGAAATAGATTATAATAAAAGAAAAATACACACTAAATGTAGTTCAGTACAGAAGCAGTAGTAATATCAACTAGCGTGTTCAGTAACCGAGAAGCTCTGGATTGCAGCATGGTTTGTTCCTCATGCAAAATATATAATAGGTCGTGCGAACAGCAATAGTAGATAGCTTGGAAATAATGAAATTGAGATGTTGATTATCAAAGCCTAGTTTAGTACACATTGTGAGGAAAGATTCTGACGACTGACCAAATATGCCAAGACAGCTTATGGAAAGGTTGATGAATTCTATTGAGTTATAGTCATTGCTGAGATCAGTTACGAGGGAACGATACTTGAGTTCTTTGCAACGAGCATTGTTTGCTAGATTTGTCTCAAAGCCTACGGTTAATTCAATGATGTACAATTTATCAGCGGTGGAAAGAAGCATGTCAGGTCGATGGCTCTCACCCGTAATAATATTATGGATAGAAGCTACAAAATAATAATAATTTTTTTAAACTTCATATCATTCATCAATCACTAAATAATACAATCATACATCTCACTAGAGTTTAGGCAATATATAATTGGCTTGTCTGCTAAAACTACTTAGAAATAAAATACAAGTATAAAAAGAGGATCTCAATTGATCTACAAAGAAATAACTAAAATAAATTAACAATAATAAAAGAATATATATGTATGTATGAATATGCAATTTAGCTCTTAAAAGTATAACAAGGCTGCGTCGGTCCACGTCTTGTACCACGGCAAAATATATAGTACGTTGATCTCACCGCAATGTTAATAATTTTCTTGATTATGGACTTTTGGACACTATTATAAATACCTAGGTCTTTCATCATGGTCAATATCGTGTCGGATGATGCTTCATAAATGCCAAGGGCGCTCATACATAAATTTATGTAATTTATTGCGCGATGCTGTGAGCGTAAGTCTTGTATAAGGGGGTCGTATTTCATAGCTTTGCGCTTACCATTTAACTCAATATTTGTTTCGAATCCCAGCGTTAATTCTAAAATATAGAGAGTATTGTCGGGAGAAATCAAAGTCAATCAGGCCGAAGAGAGTTACCGATGATTAGCGAAGGTGATGGGAAGGATGGGAGATCAACATATAATCGGCAGCGCTGTAGAGAAGAAAATGAGTTTGCAATAGAATATAGGACAGAGTTATGGCGCCTGGTGTACCTTCCATCCTCTAGGTACAGTTTACTACTCGAAACAACGTGCTGAAGCGTTTCAAGATGGAGACAAATGAGCAGGAAGGTGAATCAGAAAGAAACCACTTATAGAGATTCTTGCGAGTTGGGAAAGTGTTGTTTAGTTACTTAATTATTAAATTGAATATGTTTTAGGCATGTTCTGTTGCACAGTGGACCATAGGCTACGAGTTTTACTGTTGGAGAGTTTAAGAATGGAAGACATGGTGAAATCTTGTGATGTTAGTTCATGGTTGATACGATCTTCATGGTCTTTTTGAATAGCAGTTAGAACCTGTTTTGTATTCTTACATTGATCATATTGAATATTAGAGCCATTGCTAGTCGCTGTCCATATAGCATTGATATCAAGATTGGGTGAGGTTTTGAGAGCATTCCTAATGACCGTCTGACATTGAGTAAATTTAGTTGACGGTAAAATAAGATTAATGCCATATTTAGACTTCTTAAATAATAATTACAATACTAACAAAGAAGTCAAAGCAAATAGGCCGGATATCATAGCTGAAAAGAAGTCAAAAAAGCTATGCATCTTTATTGATATGGCTGTGCCATCAGAAAGAAACTTTGCGGCAAAAGAGGTTGAGAAGCTTTCAAAATACAAAGATCTTGACATTGAAATTGGCAAAATGTGGAACACAAAAAGCATTGTCATCCCACTTGTAATTGGAGCACTAGGAATAATATGTAAAGGGATGATCCGATATGTAGAACAGTTACCTGGCAAAATCACGATTGAAGAACTGCAAAAGATTGTTCTGCTTGGGACTGCTCACTTAATACGAGGAATACTCTCCATAACTCAGCCGTAGGCCCATAGTTTATGCCCGGCACACTACTTGAAGTAAAGTACAGAACCATTTAAGCACGCATGGAACAAAAAATAGTAACGAATTTTTGCCTTGGATAAGCATTTCAACTTATACAGCTGTTATTAATGTGTGTCCAGGATAACTAATTATACAATTTGATATACAATAGTGAGCTAAAATCAAGTTTTAAAATGAAATGATAGATTAAAATATGATTGCATATTAAAGTAACATGTCAGAATTTTGTCAAGTTGCAGATTCAGGTACAATTGTAATTTGTAGATTAAAGTGCTCTCATTCATTGTACATTATAATACATTGCAATACATTATAATGCATATAATAGATTATAATACATTATAATGCATTATAATACATTATAATATGATGGCAGACTAAAATTACAGTATAGTCCGGATATAATGTACTTCCAGGGACCGGCTGAATTGGTACGTTACATTCGAAGTACGTTGTAACCAAAGAAAAAGATATCGACCAGATCATGCTACGTTATTACTGTCTATTAAATGACATAAGCTTGTAGGTGCTTTTGATACTTTGTGAGGCTGAAATAATGTAGAAAATACCCAGATTCGTTTCTTCTGTACAAATTTGGAAGATTTGGGAAATAAAAACACATCTACAATATTACACTTGCGATTAGGAATTTCATGATTAGCAGCTTCAAAGTTTAAAGAAGTTCGTAGTATGGTTTTTGGCAGGCAGTGTCAGTGGGTTTTTCGTTTTTGACTCGATAAGTGGCTTTATATCACATTTCAATTTTGCGAAGGCTCTATCACTACTGAGATGGCACACATAAGAACGAATACAAATGCGTGACTACTACAGTACTTTATGTTGAGCGATAGCTCAAGGGTGTCCTCCCACAGTGATGAGTAACACCTTTGTTGTTAGTAAGCACAACTGCCAAAGTAGCATAGACTTTTTAAATGGGTGCCCGCTAAACGCGGGCAATTCCACCCCCAACTGTGATAATCTGCAAATTAGCCTTGGAAAGACAAGAAGTGTCTCCACTAACCTGTTCATGCTGAGAGAATTGTTGAGTGATGACAGTAAGTTACATCCTGCAAAGCATGTTGAATGATGACATCACAGATCACTGTAATTGAGCATGTGACCCCCT
>WIPJ01067642.1:0-16086 GCA_018155075.1 Cassiopea andromeda | reverse complement strand
CAGAATTGGGGTGAAATGATTGTGTAAAAGTGATCGCAAACCTACGCTAGGCTACATGGTTCAATAAAGGACTGAAGGAGATGAAGAACCATGTAGCCTAGCGTAGGTTTTCGATCATTTTAGCACAATCATTTCACCCCAATTCTGTCAACAATTGTCTTCTACATTCCAACCAGGCATGGCAGGGGGTCACATGCTCAATTACAGTGATATGTGATGTCATCATTCAACATGCTTTGCAGGATGTAACTTACTGTCATCACTCAACAATTCTCTCAGCATGAACAGGTTAGTGGAGACACTTCTTGTCTTTCCAAGGCTAATCTGTAGATTATCACAGTTGGGGGTGGAATTGCCCGCGTTTAGCGGGCACCCATTTACAAAGCTAGTCTCTCATATCATCTTCCTGTAAGTAAAGGTTATATTATATTCTGCGAAAAACTAAAATTCATACACAATGAATGCGATGGTTAAGACCTACAATCGAAATGGCAGAACTCTCAAAAACAACTTTGAAACTAAATTCTTCACTTCATGGAAGGGTCAATGTGGAAATAATATCAATCACTATGTTACTTAAGAGTATGAAAGCACGGTAGAGATAACATCAAACGACATAAAGTGATGTAAATTGTCACGATGCATAAACTATTCACAAGACAAAGAGCTATGGCACAAATAATCTGCTATACATTAACCAATCTCTGAGGTATACAAATGCTCAATATAATAGCAGCCAATATAGGTAGTAGTACAAACAGTCCCAATAAATCGTGGAGTATTACAGGGAATGAGGAGTCTCTAAATACTACGTCCTTTTGAGAATAGAGTATCTACAGTTCATTCCATTGCAGCCTGGTCTGGACACCATAAAATAGTGATTGAATAGAATTCTCTCATGGCATTCACTGTCCACAGTGATGAGTAACACCTTTGTTGTTAGTAAGCACAACTGCCAAAGTAGCATAGATTTATATGAAGGATCCGCAAAGAGAGAGCGCCAAAAATCCTACAAAGTACGTTATAGCCGGGAGAATTTGTCATGAAGGACCGAAAATGAGTACTTTATAACCGGAAGTCCGTAATAACCGGAAGTCCTTAATAACGAAGTACGTTATAACCAGAGTATTTTGTAAGGGGTTTTGCATGAACCTTTTGCTGGGACTAGCCTCTAGGGTACGTTATATCCGAAGGTGCGTTATAACGAGATTATGCTGTAATATTATCGAGTAAAATATAATCGTAGATTAAAGTCAAATGATAGATTAAGTTTTGTTATATATGAATGTCTAATCAGGAACTGAAATGTAATGATAGATTGATGTACAATGATTGGTGTATTTTATGTTGCTTTGGAACAAGCAGACTGACTCGCTCTATTTTTTTTGTTTTGATATGCAGGAAGCTGCATGGGAAGTTGCAGATGAGGCTATTCAGGTACATGTGATTGACTGACGTTTTTTGTGCTTGTTGTCCAATCAGAAGTGTTGCTGTTGCTACTCTTGTCTCATTTTGGAAGTACTATTGTAGTACCAACATGTGATTGTTGACATAACATTTGATTTTGTTTAGATTAGTCTCGTCAATTTCCATTGTGTGTTTAGAAAGTAATTGAACTGAATTAATTCAAATTCCATTTTTGCATATATTTACTTGCAGATTCTTGGAGGAATGGGTTATATGAAGGTAAGCAACGACGTAGCAATTAACTTAGCTATCGTAGATTCAGCCTTGCCAAGGTATGACCCATCTTCAGAGGTGGGTAGAACCTGTGTTATTTCCACGTGGACACTAAGATGGGTCGAACTTGGGGACAGTTGTTAACAATGCTTGCGTAGTTAAGCCTGCCAGTTCTTATTGTACATGTTGTTTTATTGCAATGCATCTCAGATTAAATAATATTGTTTTATTGCAATGCATCTCAGATTAAATAACTTTGTTTTATTGCAATGCATCTCAGATTAAATAATTTTCTACAAACATTAAACATTGTAGTTGTATTATAATATAGATTATTGTAGTAGTATTTTGAAGAACCATCCTAAAGAGCAACTGGCACCTTGCACGACCAAGTGAATCAGTGGTTGACGTCAATCAGTGGTTGATCATCTTTGGAAGGAAGAGCTACGTAACAACATGGAGATAACTAATAATATTAACTAATAATAATAATATTAACTAACAATAATAACTGAATGATAACTAGGACTCAGAAGTGAAAATTGACGATATTGCATTTAAGAGAGAGTGCCACATAAAATTATTCTTACTCTTCAGGTTATAAGTATAGCTTGTCATATTAATTATTTCAGTGAAAGGAAATCATGATATTTTGGGCTGTGACCTCATTACTCCTATCAGAGATATAAACAAGGTGAATGCAAATCATTTTGCAACTGAAGCCATCAAACAATTCATAGTCGAGCTGATAAGACCACAGAACATTATGCTAAATATTTTTGCCCTTCACTTCAATTTATGAAAATGGACTGTTGTTTCTGCGTTCTTCTCCAGATTTGATTTCAATCAAGAGGAGAAACTACATGACAATAAGTTCCTGCAGTTTTACTTAAAACAACTTCGAAATTTAGCCTCTATTTTCACAGAGAATTTCCACTGTAGCATCAAATCTTAGGTTGATTACCCAGATAGTATCTTCTTACCAATTCTGTTGAAAGACAAACGAAGGAATGGGTTTATTTGGTTATTGGAGAAAGATGGTGTTGCAATCATGCTCGGCTTATTGTTCGAAATGTCGTGCAGAGAACTTGAATTAGGGTTTTCGAAGAACCAACATAAGTTCAAATGAATTCATAACATGTAGGTATTCATCATATGATAGGTGTTGACCCAAAGACTAGCAACTATGCTACTTTATGAACGAAAATAAGAATATTTTAGCATTTATAAAGGGGCTCAGCAAAATTTAACTGATGCTTTGAAGGTGCAGTATAATGTTATTATAGTGTACTCGGTCATAACTTACCTTCAGATATCACCTACTGCGGTATGCGGCCCGTTGAAATACGCTGTATCCGGATTGCACTGTATATATTTTGTATTTTGCCTCTCATTATGAAATCTCTTTTAGGATTGTGGGGCTGAACGTGTTATGAGAGATCTAAGAATTTTTCGGATCTTTGAAGGAACAAATGACATTCTGCGTTTGTTTGTTTCGCTAACTGGATTGCAGGTAAAACCCTTTGATTTGAAGTTGACTTCAAGTAAAATCCTTTTAATTTGAAGTTGAAGCATTATTGACGCAGCACATTTGGTCTGATATTGTTTTTAAATGTAGTTACTACCTTCTACAGCCGATGTATTTTCTGTTTAGAATGCAGGCAAATATCTTCGTGAATTGCAGAAAAGGCTGCAAAACCCAATTGGTAATTTTGGTATGATAATAGAAGAAGGTTTGAAGAGATCTAAAAGGTAATTTTATCCCTTTTCGTTGCAACGTCTTTTGGTATGATAATAGAAGAAGGTTTGAAGAGATCTAAAAGGTAATTTTATCCCTTTTCGTTGCAACGTCTTTTCGTTGTAACGTCATTTTATTGAAATCTGATTTATATGAAAATATTTTTGTGATTAAAATAAAGACTAAGTACAAACCCTCATATGAGTACCAACAATTTTGGAATGAGTTTGCTCATTTTCTTATGCGTTAACGTAATTCCAGTTATCAGGGTGCTGGGTCTTCACGCAGGGTCCATAAAATGCCAGGGAAAAAGATAATTGACAATTCAGCGTTGAAAGCTATGGTAATATAGTTAGCTACCCAAAGCTTGTTGATTAAAAACAATGGTCTGAGCCTGCCAATCACAAAATGTATGTACTGTTTTTGGAAAATGGGTTTATGTACTGTTTCATGAAAAGGGTTGATTGGAAAATCTGCTTGATCTGTTTACCTTTAGAAAAATGAACCATTAACAAGAGCCAAGCTAGACTATCAGGCTGAAAGGTTCTAATTATTAGAAATCAAAATATACAATTTCAGGCTGTTAGTATTTGGTATTTGAGGGTTTTTATTTCACGAAGGTTCTTATATGCGGGTTATTGCTGTAGTCTGCACTCACAAAAAGTTTCTTTTAATTAGATTCTTAAGGCTTGTATTTCACTAGTGCTCGGTTATTGTTTCATTTCAAATTGCAGGTTAGCTGGGTTAAGTGTGGCACCTGATTTTAAGCAAGTAGTACATAGAGATTTGCATGATTCTGCTGATTTGGTAATTATTTCATTGTTCTTATATTGTTATGTTAATTTAATTGTTTCTTTGAAAGTTCTAGTGAAACTCCTCTTTTTGTTCTTGCATTTGAAAGACCTTAACTTCATTGTATTTTTGCCTGTAATATGTCTTTTCCGTGTTCAGTTTTCAACTGTCTCTAATTAGGCTGCAAAGTCAATTGGGTTATTTGGAGCAGCATCAGAAGGCCTCCTTTTGAGATATGGAAAGAACATTGTTGGTAAGTTAAGGGTATTCCAACTTTCGATATTGAATACAGTCAACATTTATTGAATATAGTGGGCAGGGCTGTTCAAAGATTCCAATTCCAAGACGGGAAACTTGCAATCTTGAAAAGAAGGAGGCTAAGTTGATACCATCAAAACTGCAAGAAGGCATATTCCACACCAAGCCTCGCCATTCAAAGAGTGTGATCGTAAACACGCGCCTCGATGAACCAAAATGAGTGCTTTATTACACGCCCTATTCTTGAAATTGTGCGCCTTGAGAACACTTCTAATTTAAAACATATTGATTCTCGTAAATTGGTATTTGATAAGTAAATCATTAGCCGTTTGTTAGTTCACTTTGTGTTTCTTTGAGAGTTATGATAATATCAAATGCTCGTGAATATAATGCTCTAATAGTGCTTGACGATTAATCATAAAGATTTGAATATCTTTCTTGAACTTAAGCGTTGAAATTACAGCAGCAGAAGCCCCCCTAGAAATCATCCTCGCAACAGAGGCCCCCCTAGAAATCATCCCTGCAACAGAGGCCCATGATTCTCTTGAAATTTTTTCATTTATCTTACGTACCTTTTTTCTCGAATAGAAGCCCCCCTCGAATACAAGTCGCAGTTTTCGAGGAAAAAAATATTAAAAGCCGCTGTCAAATAGAAGCCAGGTTTAGGAACAATAATGGAATAGCCGCCCTCAAAAACTAACAAATTTCAATGTCAAACACTTTAGGCCCTGGCCAAACGGCTCGATTTTTCACTTGATTTGTAGTCGAGAAAAAATCGAGTGAAAAATGAAGTCATTTGACCAGGGTCTTATGCAGTTTTCAGCAAATTCGAATGCAATGTAGTGGGCTTTCGAATGCATTGCAATGACTGAAAAAGTGAATAAAACCCACCCTCGAACACAAACCATACTCAAGTAGAGGCTGCAATTTAAGAAACATAACTAATAGAATCCGTGGCTTCTATTCGAGAAAATACTGTAGTCTTTTGTTTCAAAATTGCGTTTAAAGAAGAAGCTCGCATGCTGTTTTAATTTTGGGATGTGTGTAGCACTTAAACAAGAGCAAATAACAGCTTACATAAATCGCACACCTAATGCGTCAATGAATGCTTACCAATTGGTGGTCAATGAGTTTTACCAACCAATTGGTGGTCAATGAGTGCTTACCAACCAATTGGTGGTCAATGAGTGCTTACCAACCAATTGGTGGTTAATGAGTGCTTACCAGTTAGTATTCAATAAAATTCCATTTGTATATGGATTTCATTTCCCATTACTTTGTGGAACCAATGAAATTCTATTTCAGATGAGCAGATGATTTGTTATAGACTTGCAGATGCATCGATTAACATCTACGGCATGATGTGTGTCTTATCAAGGTTTGCTTGTCACATTCAATTTTTCTTTAAAGCTTGTTCACACTGGATGCTTATGGGTGCTCATTCTTTGCTTTAACTAGTACTTTGTTATGCTCCAAAGTTCAGCTTTGTATGTGTTTCATAATACAGCACAACAGAAACAGTCCAATTTCTGGAATTGCAGCATTAGAGGTCAATAAAGAGAAATTAATACATTATGAGAATCCCCTGTCCCTATGGAATACAAATAAGGAATAGAAGGACCTTGCTTATGAGAATGCATAGGTTGATCTGTTTTGCATTACAAGGAGAGGCATACTGATGACAGTGAGTGAGCCAAGCTTAAAACACTTTAATTATTTTGGTGCTGCCTGCATAAGGTGGTGCATCCGCTGTAAGTATGAAGTAAGAGAGTAAGTATGAAGCATACGGTTTGCCATCCGCTGCGTCAAAAAATAGCAAGAAACCAGGAGATACCACACATTTTTGACCGTCTGTTTCTGTCATTACATGACCCTAATATAGTTGCTGAAATTTAACAACACTTCTCAGAGTCCTACCTGCAAACTCTTTAGTTATGTTGCAAAAAATGAAACGTTTGGTTTATCAACAATGCCCCAACAAAGGGAACAGTTTGTCAGATCCCAAAAAACTATGTAGATGCATGTTTTGAGCTGCAATCCTTTCTCCTTATCCTCATCTCTAGAACTCATATCTGCAACCATACCTCTGTATGCTTATGTCGTCAACTGTACTCTGCACGCTTATGACGTCAGCCTTACTCTGCATCCTTATCATGTCAACCTCATCTCTGCATGGTCATGACTTCAACCTGATCTCTGCATTCTTATCATGCCAACCTCATCTTTGTATCCTTATGATGCCAACCTCCTCCATGCATGTTTATGTCATCACCTGTTCTCTGCATGCTTATGCCATCAACCTGATCTCTGCATGCTTATGATGTCAACCTTATCTTTGCATGCTTATGACGCCAGCCCCATCTTTGCAAGCTTATCATGTCAATCTGATCTCTGCATACTTATTTTGTCAACGTGATCTCTGCATGCTTATGACGTCAACCTCATCTTTGCATGCATAAATCGCCAACCTTATCTCTGCATGCTTATGAGTAAACCTCACCCCTGCATCCAGGATCATGTAGCGTTTTGTATTTTTTTCTGAATGCGCAATTTGAAGATGAGAAAGCATTACTGAGAATGCCAGTTACTTGACATACAATGGTCATTCTAACAATTTTGAGGTAGATGGCTAGGCAGAACTTGGCCTGTAGGTCTTTTTTATTAGATATGGTAGAAATATTGTGACAATGTCTATCATGATTTTAATTATGATAGTCCTTGTTTAGTTACATGTTCAGTTATGTTATGATATGGAGTCGCTTTCTTAGGATAAAATCTGTTTAGTTGATGGTTTATACCCCGTATTGTCACAGGGGTAACTTCAAAAATCTCAGAGGGATTAAGATTTTCTTTTATTTTTTTGATACTTTGATATAAGCTGCATTTGGTGACTGCAATCAACTGGGTTGTCAATACCATAAGTCGATGTTATCGCGTTCTATATGACATCATTATGTACAGTGATTTTACATGTCATGTCTTGTCATCCTGTGTGGATGTATCTATGCCATTCTCAATCTTAATATTAGTTGTATTCCGTGACGAGGCAAAGCATCAGTTTCCAAGCGGATGTTCAACCTCGCTTTGATTCTTTATGGAACAAAACTAGTATAAAACCTCTTCTTGAGGCAGGCCAAAGGTAGAAGAGAAAAATAGACGATGATCTTATAGCGATAGTGGTAATGCAAACTTTAAAGCTGGCATAATGCATCTTGATAATATGGTTCTATATAAATAATTTATTGTAGAATTTCTTCTAGAGGAGGGTCAATCCGTTTGAAATTGTATCCCTGTTTCATTTAGTTTTTTACTACTGCAGTACATGTTTTGCATATTTTTAATTTGCACTGTTGCAATAAGCTCATTTTGAAATCTTTTGCAGGGCTTCTCGGTCCTTGGGCGATGGCATTAGTTCAGCAGATCATGAAGCAAAACTATGCAATATTTTTTGTGCAGAGGTAAAGTAAATGGTTAATATGAACTGCTTGAAGTTGGTTTGGTTGTGTTGAAAGCGGTTAGTTTTAATTGCATTTGCCGTATGCCCCCCCCCCTGTAATATAGAAACACAATAGTTGGCAATATTAAGAGAATAGTGACTGACACAGATTACGTACATTGTTGCTATACAGCAGACCTATTCAATTGGATGTTCACCCAGGCCACAGTTCAAAGCCAATAACTTAGGATGGGTTGCAGTTGTCGGTACCCTTTGATCGTAGGGGAGGGTATGGCAGGGGGGCTGCAGTCTCCTTTGTTTTGCAGAAATCCGCTACATTCGGACAATTTTGCTGAAGGAACTATAGGAAGTTTGGGGAACTTTTCTGACTGCCCTCCAGATTAATTTACTCATTCGGGCAGAATTGTTACAGCCCCTCGAAATTTGAATTTCTTATATGCGTATGGTCCGTGCAATACGTTAAAATCATTAACAGGGTAGCTGAATTGAAATGGGGGGGGGAAGGGACACCACTTTGGAAATCCAGTGGAGAATTGGAACCTTTTGTATGCCCGAAAAATCTGGGCTAGTAGGGCTAAAGCCATGTCAATGTATTCCGTCCATAATTCCAGAGACAGAAATGAGTTCTGGGGGGAGGTGCTTGCCTCCAAAAATGTTTTACAATTGTACTTCCTATACCGTCAGGAAATGCCCATTTGCAAGATAGGAGATGTGCTAGAAGGTTATTAGTTAGACATCAGCAAACTTCAATTTTCGATTTAGATCATTTGTCTTCTTGCTCTCATACTTCCTTCTCTGAAGAAAATACGATAGCAAGATGCCACATGACCACAATTCAAAGTGCACATTTTTTGTGTTCATTTTGCAGTTTTACATACTTGCACACCTAGAGCTTTACTGTTGCACACTCAAAATCTTGGCCAAATATATCCTGTTTCCAGTGGGGTTGTCATCTTCACATTATCTTAGCTGTGGGCAATCAAGTCCATAAATTTTAGTATTGGTATCTTGCTTGCTTATTAGGAAACAAGTCCCTAGAACATTTTACAAAGAATTATCAAAATTTTGAAATCGTTATTTCTTTACTCCACTCACCAGTGGCACAACACTCCTAGATCTCAGATCCAGTAGAAGTCAATTTTGCTATGGATAAAGTTCGTTGATTTCGGGGTGGAAGGGACACAACAGTTGTTACGGTTCTTTTCCAATTGGCTGTTTTTGAGTTTGCATTCAAAGGGATTGTTAATCACTCTTTATGTCACTGACTGAGCCACTTGAACCACTTGAAGCCAGCACCAGGGCCACATCTGGCCTAAGGGCCACCATTTGCATAGACCTTCGATATTGGACCATTCATAAAGTATGTGCACTAAATATGCCTCTATTTCGGGCCCTTAACCATTTGCCACCATTTGTACGTTTTTGAGATAGCCCTCCACAAGTCTACGTGCCTTTACATCATCACTCCACCTAAATTTTTGAATCTCTTGTTCTGTTTTGATTGTTGGCAACATTGAAAATGTGATCATATGTGTAACACTACAAGAAATACACCACCATTCACATTAGCACTGTAACTAACCTTGAAAGCAAACTTTCGTGCACTACGCATGCGTTTTCATGTTAAGAAAGATAATGTGTATGTGGTCTTTCATATATAATTCTATAGTTCTATGTACTTGTCAAATAGTTAGCAATGAACTTCTACTTAGTACTTTCGGATAGTACTGAAGACAGCACTTTCCTTGAAGAGCCCCATCTCCTTTTATTTCCTAGTTTACTTTTTTCATTCTCCCCCTCCCCCCATTCAGAGCGTACATACATTTTGAATGACCCAATTCAATTGTTAATTATACATTTTTATCAGAAGGTGGTACTTAGCTACTCAAATTCAATTCAATTCAGGGCTGTAAAAAGCTTCTTTATCATGCAGCCGATGTGATGTGCAATCACTCATTGTAAAATGTTATAATTTCTCTTACTGGAGAAAATTCGTTAATGGAGAAGCTTTTCAGAATAATGATTCATTTCCTAAATACATGAGACAACTTTTGATGCGGTTATTGGCAATTAATGCCGAATTTATTGTTTACCAGTGAATTTTGCCATTGCTTCCTAGGCTTCTGATCGAATCGCTAGAAATTTGAAGTCTCTATCAGAGAAATCAACCCTTACATTGGATGCAAAGAAAAAGGAAATTGCAGCAGATTTGGTGAAGAATTTGAAATCAGTACCTTCACATCCACTAGGGTTTTAAAGACTTCTACTCTGCTACTCGAAGTGGTGCTGCAGTGACGTATAAGTTAAATATTTTTATGTACCACCAAAGCTTCTTATTTCTGTATTGTAAAATAAGGCGTCAATGAAGTATCAGTGAAATTCAAACTTCATGCCTTGTCCTCTATGTTGTTGGCTCATGTTTAGCTGAAGGCAATATAATTTGATGGATATGAGAGAGCTTTAGCAACCATGACAGCAGGCCAGTGAGAATGGGCAGTTCATGGGTTTCTGATCGAATGCATGAAATGTTTCAGATGTGAACTTCATTCCGCTCCATCGCCATAAAATCTGCTAAAGCATTTTGGATGAGAAAAAATGATTTGAAGCGGTTGAAAGTGTGAGCCGAATCTAGGAACGGGTATCCCTTTTTAGAGTCGCATTATTATGAAAACCAGGATAGGTAACCTCACCAGTACAAAGCATGCACTACAAGTAGTGGAAAGTGTTGATACGTAATTCTCTCAAACTAGGTGAAAGCGAAAGTTTTCTTGGGATTGCTAGAGAATATCAAGATTGGTTTAACCATCATAGTCAAAGGTTGCTTTCTACACCAAACTCCCAATATTACTTATTGTTCTTAATTCATATCAAAATCAAAATCCTATTTTCAATATTATAACTTTTTTAAGTTGTGGTCAAGCTGAACACCCTGCTCTACGTATTGAAGATGCATTTTCAGCCCACCTATAAAATTGCCATCGTAAAACTGCAAGAGTGATTTGTAGTGAAACTAGATAGATAGATAATACCAATAATCTAATCTGCTTTCATCCTTGGTATAGCTCTCTATTTTTGCGTACACATAAATTGTTTGTGATTAGATAAGTGTTAACTGCTGTAACTTCTTTGGGGACTTTTTAGCTATTTCATCATAGTCATTGCTGGATTACTTTCTTTGAAGTTTTCCTCAGTGTTACTAGTAAATTTTTCTCGCTCAATAGTCACCGTTTATAATGTGTCTTCGATGGTGTACTTAACGCTCAACTCAGTCTAGGCCCTCTTGTATCTAGAATAGAATGAATGGAGAAATGAATTTGTGGAACTTCACTGAATTGAAGTGTGACGTTATTTAATTGGTATGGTATTTGAAGTGTTGTAATATTTGTAATCAAAACGTCTACGAGTATTTTACGATGATAGCAGCAACTCCGTTGAAACAATGTTTTTGTGTCTTCATTAAAACTTCTGAATGTACTAGTGTATTTTCTGTAGGGAATATTAACCAATCAAAGCCCAGATAAATATGCTTTAACAGTCTCGAGTTTACCATTCGCGTATTTGCAGTATATATATAAGAAACTGCTTTGTAAGAAACCAGTACTCATCTGCTCAAAAAGTTATGAAAGCTCAGCACTGGAAGTTTTGAGACGTAAGAAAGTTTTTTAGTGTTTATGTATTTGAAATTCGATTTATTTATGAACAAAATATCATTTATGTGATGTTAACTACCCTCTAACAGTTTAACTTATGTTCTTTAATATGATTTGTCATCATTTCAAGTGTTCATTAACCTTTTTCACTTTCTATTAATGTTGTGCAAGACATTAGATCTCAAACATTTTTCTAAACAAGTCTTAAGAAAGTTTTGATACTGGAATTGTGAAAAAGTTAAAAAGGTTTCAATACTGAGCAAAGAAGAAGTTTATAAAACAGCCTTTAGCCTTCGAACAGTTAACCTAATGTTCATCTCCTCAACGGATTCTCGTAAAATAAGGCTCAGGCCAGGTAGCTCTCCTGGAAATCCCTAAATGTCATGTGATCGAGAACGTCATTTGAGGGTGAAATCGAGACAAAATCCTCAATAGCGCTTCACTGGTGCAGCAATTTGAAATGAAACATATATTTAGACTGGTCACAAGAACAGCTTTTGTTTCAGCTATATTCAAACTTGATTTGTTGACATCAGCATTTGTCATTGAGATGCCATCACGTAGGTGCATTGTAAGAAAGTCCTTGCCTCGGTATTAGCCACGACCAACTTCATTCACCCATGGTGACCTCCATATTCATATGGATAACTTCTCTCACCTATGGACACCTTTGTTCTAGCTAGCCCCAACTTACTTCGCACATGGCTATCTCTGTCTTAGCTATGGTCAACATGTTTTACTGCCCGTGGTTATCTCCAGTTTAACTATCACCAACTTCTTACATCCATGGTTATCATTGTATTAGTCATGGCAATTTCTTTTCGCAATGGTTATTTCTGTATTAACTACTGCCAACGTTTCTCGCCTGTTCTTATCTATTTTTAACTGTCGCCAACCTGTCTTACCCGTGGTTGTTTTTGCTCTGGTTAGGACAAACTTCTTTTGCCCATTGTTGTCTGTGCATTAACACAACTAATAACATTGTTTCGCCCATTCCTATCTCTGTTGTGGCAATGGGTACAACGTTCAGCATTATTGTTGCTTTTGCTGTTTAAATGTAGTACTACACGTTGTTTTTACAAGAAAACAGTTTATAAGCAACCTAGTGCTAGAAACCTTGAAATTTAAGAAACTTTTGGATCTAGAAAGGTATGATCTCAGAAACTTTGAACAATCAGCACATTGAGATCATTACCTGGTTCAGCTTAAAGCTGAATTAAAAGACTCCTTTGGCTCGTCATGAGCAGACGCATCGTGTTGCGTAAACTCTCTAATTATCAAGTTTTGCACCATACCTAATTTTAAGGACATTTTATCACTGCACATTTTACAAGAAATGAGGCATTCTGAGGGGGTAACACCAATAGGGGGCCTGGTATATATGCGCCAGCACGTTTTATGGGTTATTTTGAGATATTTTTCCATTAGCATAGAAAATAAAGTTAAAATTACTAAAAAAAGGGATACCGTAAAAGAAAAGTCAAGTAAACTGAGCAATTGCATTTCACAGTACATTCCGTGATCTGGTAACATTGTTTTCAAGAAATTTAGGTCTATAGAGTATTCTAAGATTGTTGAATATTTTTTGTCATGATTATGGGGCATTTTCCAAAGGAAATGCACTGTTTAAGGGGCCCTTTTTTCAAAATTTTGCCCAGGTTATGGATCCAGCCTATAGACGTTCACAAACAAATTTAGATACTAGGTTGAGGACAACCTTCGCATTCAAGCATTAATAATTTTTTTTGAACAATAACGCAACGCTGTTTAATGTTAAACAAATTTAACGTCTTCAAAACTTTCTCTTCAACTCAATTTCCTTAACCTCTTCGTCTTCTTTATCGTACTTCGCAAAAACTTTGCTAAACCACTCTTGCTTTCCTGCTTTTGTGTTTTCTCTTGCCCGACGATCTTTTTCCTCCATCCACCTCAATGCTGCAGGCCTAGGATCAAAGTCGCATAGTTGTGGCATATTCATATGTATATAAATGTAATCGCTGACGGTTTGGCGCTTGAAAGATGATCTGCATGTTGATTTGATCTTGTTATAAAGAGAAATGACCCGCTCACAATCAGCTGAATGAGGTTTGCATGCAAGAATACGGCCAAGGATGACACAGACATCTGAATACTCATCCCTTGCTCCTTGTACCATGTTTTGCAACATGCTGAAGGGATCAGCCTTGTGGATCTCGGCACAATCTTGGAGATCCTGATACTGAATGGCTACATTTGCCAAATCCAAGTCAGGAGCAATGGAATGATGAACTTCTTTTATTTCATCTTCTGTGGCCGTGATCTTAACAAACGGGGTAAATGATTTGGAAGCATTTCTGTCCACTTGAAGTGTTGATTGCTATCACTGATTCGGTCCGAATAGCACTAAACTTTCTGCGATCTGTCACGAACAGATTGGCATCTGGGTGGCGTCTTTCTTTCTCCCAAAGCTTGATCCCGCAAAACGTATTGGCTTCTTCATCATAATTTTCTTTGAATTGATGTTCCCAACCTCCCAGCAAGGATCTAGTGCTCAGTTTGTTCACCCTTTCACGAAACTTCTCTGCCTCTGGCTCAATGTCCACAATTGTTAGTGAGTCGCTTTGAAGTTTCTGTTGGAACACTTTGATTACGAAAAGCAGGTCTGCAGCAAAACACATCAAAAGAAGGTTGCCCTTGTTTGTAAGGAGCTTCTAAAACTTCTTGCCTTCAGCATCGCACTGCTCTAGGTTGAACTTTATGAGTGCCTGCCATGAGCACAGAATAGCATCAAGAAGAGCAGCTGTTAATTCTGCCCATCTGACCTCAAAATACTTTGGGAAACGACGCACTGTTAGCCCTTCCATTTTTGCAACTTTCTCCAGCTTACTGGTTCGTTTTGCTGAATGGTGAAAATAGGTAGAAATTGCTGCTAATGTCTTAACCAAGTGATCAATTTCTGGTACACTCTTACATAAATCTTTGTATGCATTTGCAGTTGAATGCACTGTGCAAACAGATCCAGCACCTTCCAGAGACCACGATGCTCTCCAACATTCTTATTTTCTCCATCAGTTGAAAGATGAGTTATCACTTTCATCACTTTGTCAAAGCCAACAGTATCGTTTGCTCCCAGTTTCAATGCTTCGAGATGTCCAGTAGCACCAGGATCAGTCACGTGTTCAATGATTAAGTAGCATGTATTGATAATCTTTCTGTGTATTATCCATGAACGCATCAAAGCGAAGAGATGCAGCAATGCAGGAATGAATTTCTTTCTTGAACTTTGGCAGGTCAGAACTGACTATAGTGCGCAAAAGTTCTTGTACAACTGGGGGTCGAATATACTGCAGATCAAAGTCAGAAGGCGTGTATGGTTGGAAAGGTTAATTGTAGTCAAGTTCATGAGCAAGTTTTGCGGCAACTTCCCCAAATGGCCAAGAAACGCTGATGATGTCAAACATTTTGCGTCATGAATTATTAGTGACCCTATCTTGTTGGCCAATTTCTGGCGCTGCGAACTCAACATCTTAACCAATGGCACAGTTTGAGATTTCTCAACAGTTGAAAGTTTCTTCAAGCGCTCGGCTTTGAGGCATTCTTTATGTGCTTCACTTTGGAGATGCTCTTGAATTGTGTGAGGTTTTGCCTCTGTGCCTTCGGGAAGACAAATTGGTGGTACTCTACCCCTGTAGCAAAAACGCTTCAGTATGGTGGGAAACGGTAGGCATACAGCACACAGCACACGTTTTCTTTTAGCTGTTTGTCCTGGCACACGCTGGATACATTTTTCATTGATTTGAGTGTCTAACTTCGAATGGGTCAATGCTTTTGGCTCGGAATCAACTTCGTTTCTCTGAACGGCAGAGCAAGGGCTGACAGAATCATCGCACGTGTTGCGGCTAGAGCTTGTTTCCTCGTCCTCGCTCACTTCTTTTTCGTTCTTTTCATCTTCCTTCGATGTCTTTTTTCCAGTCGCCATTGAATTAAAAAATCTATCAATCGTGCCCTGCTTCTTGGATGACATTTTTCAGTAGTTTGAAGTCAATTTTACTTTTGAAAATGTTCTTATTAAGATGTTTATATACCAACGTTAAGTTAACTATGAACATTCTACTTTGTTTCTACGCCTTCTTCCTGTTTCATTCTGGGAAATATAAACACTTGAATAGGTTTTCGAACTCAGTCAAGACTTGTTAAAACAATCTTGATAATCTTTTTGACATTTAAAAATTCTGTCTGATTTAAAATTCTGAAAGTCCGAAAATTCTGAACATTCTGAAATGCATTACACTCTTTTTTTTTATAAGAATACCTAATTTTTTTCTGAGCCTCAATATTCTTAAAAATTTTCTGTTTTGAGCCTCAGATTATTCTTAAATTATTCTTAAATTTTTCTTGCTCAACACAAGGTGTAAATTGGCCTTAAGATCAAAGAAACATATTAAATAATTTTTGATGTGTTGATTCACCATAAATTTCAACGAGAACAAACAGAACAAGTCAAAATACGGTTTTAGTCGAAAAGCATTATT
>WIPJ01067640.1:24070-35936 GCA_018155075.1 Cassiopea andromeda | reverse complement strand
CTTTAAATCTCCCATTGCACGTGTTAATGCTCCTATACACGTTTGTACTGATAGCTGAGTTCCTTGTAATTGTAATACAAAAAGTTTCAATTTCGATAATTCTCTGCTGACTGCAGACAACGATATCTACAAAAAAACACAGGAGAGGGGCGTCATTATTCTGATGTTGTTGTTGACCTGTTTCCATTGTTGTTGTTGTACAGGTTTATTAGAATTTTTGGTATCTCTTCGTACGAATGTTTGCCATCGTCATTGGGAGGTGGTCCGGCATATGATTCAAAGTGAATAAAGTAGACGTCTATTAGCTGGTTACGTAATGCATTCACTATCCAATCAACTTCTGGTCTGGTTGGCCACACTGCATGTTTTTTATTAAAAAATTCTGTATCGTCCGTTGACACTTTGAGTACAACACTGTGTCCCAGACAGAATTTATATTTTATTTGTTTAACGTCTAGGTAGTTGTGATATTTTCCAACTTTTGCAAATTGGTGAGCCATTTCATCTGCTATTCTTTCATTAGTCTTGACAAAACATGCTTGAATCGGATATAGTTTGCCACCACCGCCATGTTCTTCATGTTTATCATCATCAGTTTTGCTGCTACTGACACATTTCTCGCATGTAGTTGTAGATAATCGTGCAGCAGCACTGATGCTGCTTAGTAGTAGATAACCACATCCAAATACAAAGATAACTCCCATTCGTGATAGAGTTCGTGTATCCATCGTGCTCTGGTGCTGTTCTCTCAGACTAGCACCACCAGTAACAAATGAATTTCGTTGTAAGGGTAGCAGCAAAAGTAGTAGATAATAAAGTGGTATAATTCCAACCATAATTACAACTGTGATGTTTATAATCATGTTACATACAGTTTATTATGTACGAATGTGTCCATGAAATGTACATCCAGAATATATTTGATTATATAATATTTGACTGGCTAAACGTTTATCATGTAGTATTGATGGTTCCCCTGAGTCTGCTGATGCTAACCATACATCAAACGTTAATGGATTATGATAAAATGTAGTACATTGTTCAATATCGCATTGTATTGATGTATACGGATGTAATGGAATCTTATATCCCATAGTATCACATGAATAATAACAATGTCTTCCTCGCTTGTGTCCCTCTCTCTTTCTACCAAAGTAATATATTCCAGATATTCCTCTATTTAGTAGTAATAGATATGGTGTTTGTACATGTACAATGTTCATGCTCATGTCTCCACCATCTGCAGTAGTCATTTCATGGTTCTGCTGGTAAGTAATGTCTATATCTCTGTATTAGTCTATGTAAAACTTATACCGACTGTGGGGGAGATATTGCATTGAAACCCTCTGTATCATATCGGTTTATATTTAATATACTAGTCATATAACATGTAATTGTACAGTCTTTTAATGCTGTTAGTACTTTGTAATCATACTCATTGCATTCGTGATAATTCCATCCCATATATGTAAATGTTAATGAAGCAAGCATTTTATTAATACACATCAATATAGGACTAGCAATTGCTTGACGAAGTAGTGGAGTAGGTTCATAGTAGCGCTTTATAAGCCAAATTATGTTGAAATGCTGGGTTTCAATTGCATCAAGTAATCCCTGTTCGTGTCTATTAGTACAACGTGTTTTGCATTTTTCAGCTTTGCTCAGTATAAAATTGTAAAGTGGATTTTCCAACACACTAACAACTCGAGGGTACTGTGGAAATCCCTTTGTAGTATTTATAAAGTCATCAGTGGCACTACCCCACACCTTTCTTGTCAACAATGTTACTGACGATGTTCGTATTATCTACAATAATATATCATACGTTTAGGAGGATGATTGATATTGTCGTCGTTTCGATGCTAATCTTCGACTACGACGACGACAGCGTGTTGCAAGTATATGCTCTAAATTATAGTATCTAAATAAATCTTCTCTTGTGGATTCAATATCAAATAGTTCATGAATGTTTGGTACATTTACTATTAGCGATTTATAAATGTCAACCATTGTGTTTACAATCGATGTAGTATGTGACGGCATACACGCTAATGCTGCATCTAATCCAACTACAGTGGTATGTGCCTGATAATTTGCCATGATTTTACGTCTACACAGCATAATAATTCTCTGAAGTTGATGTGTATAGGCATTAATTTCTTTAAATAACGAATGATTACTTACATGCTCTTCATGTGCTGCTTCTTCTGCTGCTCTATTACGTGGTTCTGCTTCATTAGACAAGTGAGACACCACCGTCGCTGCCGCTGCTGCCTCATAATCATTTGCTGCTGCTGTTGTCTCTGGCGTGTCTGTGTCATCATCAGACGCTGCTGATGAGTCAGTGGGCTCTTCTGGTATAGGTGCTGCTGCATCAGGTGCGACAGCTGCTGGTGTCTCAGTGGGTGCTGCTGCAGATTCAGAGATCATCATTGCTTCTGATGTTGCTTTGACAAGTGGTGCTGTGGCAGCTGTTGGTGTTTCTGCAGCATTATCTGCATTATTTGGTTGTGGTGATCCATAGTTCTCCATAATGAGCGTAGTAGTGCTAGATGATTTTTTCTCTTTGCTTTTTGCACTGTCTTTGATATGACTGCTGGCTGAAAACGATCTGCTGTGTGTGACTAGCTTGTCTGTATTTATAGAGATACTAGCGCCATATTCCTATTGGCTAGCGCCAGTTGTAGAGCCAGCCAGCTATTATGTTAAGGATGGACTTTGTACGACCCTTATTTTAAGGATCGACCTGTTAAAAAGTATGGACTGTGATTGGCTAGCGCCAGTTGTATAAAAATTTAACTACTGTGATTGGCTAGCGCCAGATAGAGCTATAATCTTAAGGCTTGACGACTATATAATAAACGACTCTACTGACAGATACTTAGAGTTAAGGACGGATAGACATATATTTACGTTTGACTATGACGATTATATTGTACATCATAATCTACAAGAAGACACTACTACTAGTACATATGAAGAAGAGGTCACTACTAATCAACAATACCAAGACTACTATATAAAAAACAACAACGAAAATGAAGAGTTTAGTAAGCAATTAGAGTAGAGTATGTTACAGCATCTCTGCGCATTTAAGTCCATGTTGGATCTATAAGTATTCATATTCTCCTCCACAATGTCAAAACTACATGTTTATTACGTCATATAAAAGAATATACCGGACCTATTGTTCTCAAACCCTAAACTATTAGATAAAAAATATGAATAACAAATATAACGTGCGCCCCTCAAGATTATATAAGATTAAGACATTGAAAATCTAATCATTTGGAAAGTGGGGTTGCAACAAGATGGATCAAAAAGTATCTATATTAATTGACTTTTGAATAGAAGGGAAATCGATATCTGTTTTAGGTCGAAAAGGAGGATATATAACGGCAATAGATTCTGATAAGATGAAAAATATTGTGAACGACGAGTTAAAGGAAAGAATATTTGACATTGCGAAGGAGATTCAAGATGAGTTAAAAATAAAATAAGTTGGAAAATAAATCATGTGGAAAGTGAGTTTGAAGACGATGGAGCGTTTAGTAGAGTTGGAAACGGATGGAAAATGTATGGTGGTGTATGGTGAAAATAGAGAAATAGTAACAATTGAAGTAGAAGATGAAAAAATAAAAATGAAGAAAGCGGGATTTTACGAGATATTATCAATCTTACGAAAAGAGTTGACTGTAGGAGTAAAAGTAATAGAGACAAAGGATGGAGTAAAGAGTACACATGAGATATTGGTAAATGGAATGCAAATTGGAGGAGGAGGTGAGAGGATAATACAACAGAAGCAAGTACGTGGAGTTGGAGAAAATCAAATGTTAAATTTGTACGTGACTAATTATGACCAAGTAGGAATGGAAGTACAAGGTAAAAGAGAGAAATTAGACATTCAACAGAGATTATTAGTGGAGTTGTATGCAAATACACGTGAGATAAAGGATAGTATAGAGGGATATTACAGAGAACATGATGGGGCACGAGAGGAAAATTTACGGAAAGATGAGGTGATAATAACATGGTCTAAAAGTGTAAATGAAAAGCTTCAAGACAAAAGTTCAGAGTATTGTTTATGATGTAGAGGTAATGAAGTGAGTCATAGAGATGATTGCTACCGCGGGAATAATTTAAAGTTTGTATTACATCATTTCCCAATAATTCTAAAAGATGTGCTAGCAATACGCACATTTTGGACGTGTGCAGAGCCTTATATGGAAAAGAACCCGTATGAAGAACAATTGATAAAATGTGTGGATGATTTCCTACACAATAAAGGTGAAAGAAACCATACAATATGTCAAAAGATACTGAGTACTATATTATCCCTGTGAGATATATCGAATACATTTAACATAGAGATGCATGGACATAGTTAAATCACGATGGTTGAAAAGAGACGTGTATCGAGGATGATGACCCAAGTTTTAAAGGAGGCGATAAGATCAGTTAGCCTCAGAATTAAGTTTAGATGTGTTAGCATTATAGAGTGCACAGAAATTTTGTTGGAGGAGGTGAACAGAATAGCAAGAGAGTATGCTAAGCAATCACATGAACTTGAGACAACTGGTGAAGAATTTATGGACAGTCAAGAATACGATGAAGTGTTGGACAATCAAGAATGTGATGAAGTAATGGAGAATCAAGAATGTGATGAAGTGATGGAGAACCAAAGTGAAGTGAGAGAAAGTGATGAGTTGATAAATGAGCTTATCGAGGAGTTGAGTAAACAGCCATCATATCAGCAATATGATGAATTGTTCGATATGATAGATGAGGCAATAAAGAAATTACCAAACCAAGATGAGGCAATGCAAGATTCATTGATGGATGAGGTGATGGAAGAATCTGACGTAAATCAGAACTTTCCAGATTTCAATACTTTAATGGAGTTAGCTCTAGACAATGAAAACGATTTAATAGTAAACATTCCATTTAATGAAATACATTTTTAATCTTATAAGATGTTACAACATGAGTTAGTTTTTTCTCTTGCGTAAATTCTAGTCCAGAGTCTATGATAATCAAGCCATGGTTTCATATTATTGAGATAGAAGTTATCAAATAATTTAAGAATTTTATGTTGTCCATCTTCATGGTAAATCATGCAATAAGCGGTGAATCCGTATGTGGCGATAATACGTCCAAAAGTGATTTTCCCCTCGCTGAAAATAAACTGCAATGCAACAACCAAATCTGTATTAGGATTTTGTTTAACAATATTATAGAAAATAGGGTCCACTTCTTGAATAGTTTTAATTTCTCTAAAAATCCTTTTAGCAATTAATTGTTCTTTCAAAGTATATTCACAAACAGAGTTTTGTTTGAGCATATCCATAAGACATCGAATAATTTTAAATTCATCCATGTTAACATCCGAGTGTACACGCTTTATTACAAGCTGTCGGACTACATGTAACTGGAGGGTCTGTAACTGGAGGATCTGTAGGATATGTGGAAGAATCTGTAGTTGAAACTGGAGGATCTGTAGGATATGTATTAGTTGTAGAAGAATCTGTAGTTGAAACTGGAGGATCTGTAGTTGAAACTGGTGTAGTTGGATGATCAGTACTTTCGGTGGTTAATGAATATATGTGATTGTTTTCCGTTTGTGTTTCCCTTATGCATCTATCTAAACATTCATTATCAAAAAGACATCCTTCTACTGCGCACGTGTCTGTTCGCTGGTGAGTGAGTGTAATCGGTAGAACAATACACAAAACCAGAATAAACAAAACCAATAATGTTAAACAAAGCCAAATTGCTTTTGCTTTATCAATAGGACAATACATTAGGCCAATCTGTTTGCACCTCAATCGTACATAAACATGAACTGATATTCACTGCTGAGGTCATGACTTTATAATCTTTTTCGACAAATTAAATGCGCATGTGATCCATCATTTGTCACGTTAACGGGGGTATTCCTAAGATCGGTAAGTGATACTTGGAAACTAATTGGATTGCCAACAATAATTTTCTTCCATCGAAATGTGTTCACGTGTTGTAATTTTACAGTATTAACAAGGACCTCAATAAGATGCTGTTGTTTGAGACTTTTATCGAATTCAATTGCATTACAATTAAGTCTCATAACTTCGACTTCAGGGTTTGCACCTGACCCCTCTAAATTTAGACAATAACTACGAATACTACATTCCCAATCGGTTGTTAGTTTTGGCAGTAAATGTGTAATATCAATTGGAGAATTAAAAGGTTTCACACTTAAAAAATACTCTAGAACACTCATATTGCATATAGATGATTTTTTCAGAGTATTCTTATATTTATACTAGATTGAAGACAAGAAAAAACGCATACATCAGAATCAGAAACTATTTAATCAGATTCTAATTCAGAATATTTCCAGCAGTCACATTGTGCATTACCATCATATAACCACCCACAATGCATACAGTGAGACTCCCCCTTTTCATTAACTAAAAAAGGACAAAAGTGTTTATAGTCTTTGAATAATACATGTGGATTAAGCATGCCTGAAGTGATATCAACATCAAGAAAAAAGTTCCCAATATCATCAACTGTGAACAGCATTGTTGAATTTCTTTTCACCATCACAAATGGAGGTAGATCATCTTTACCGGTGTTAATAATCTCCAGAAAATTAACATTCAACCAATAACTTGTAGTCATGCAATTTGTTCTATCATCAAGTGAACACCATTCGAAATATTCATGCTCAACATATCTTTTTTCCCCACTTTCGCTGGTTTCTAGAACATAGTAGAAATTCTCTGTATCTTCAGCACTCTGGTGGAATACTCCATCGCAGAGGATGATATCATTACTCAGCTTGTAGTAGATTTTTGTATCGAAGCCAACATGTGGAAGTGCTAACCCAAATGAGTCAACTTTATTAGCATCCAAGAACAGTCGTTTATAGAATGAATACATCTCGATAAATGAGAGCTTATGCATACACCCGCTTATATATACATACACTATTACATCATCACCTAAATTTAGAACTAGCCAAAATCGGTAAGTAGCCAAAATCTGCAAGTAGCCGAAATCTGCAAGTAGCCATAAATGGTAAATTCAGTGTTATGTAAAGTAACTAAAGTGTGATAATTAGATAGCAAGAGAACTATAAATTCAACGCTCACATTAATCGAATTAGTCATGGCACAAATAATTGATGGGAGGAGAATGTTCGTATGTCGTTTTTGTACTAGACCATACACACGAAGAGATAGATTACATAGACACTTGAGAACTGTTCATTCTGATGAGATCGAGGCTGAAAAGATTGAAGCTGAAAAGATTGATCAGAATAAAAGGAAAAGTAACGATGATAGCAGTGAAGTACCTGCGAAAAAGGCGAGAAATGGAAAATTCAAGTGCCGTTACTGTGAAAACACTTACGATAATAAATATAATCGAGATCTACATGTAAGATCAACCCATAAAGGTGATGTAATTAGAGATTCACCTGTTGAATTTATTGGTGGTAGGAAAACCAATTTTCAGCATGTAAGAAATGTTTTGGAGAGGCAAAGACCTAAACCATCAGAGAAAGCGAAAAAGTCAATTGGTATTTACAAAGTCAAGAATGGTAACCCTGCAAATATACAACGAATGCCAAACATCAATAACCGACTTCAAGAAATACAAGAGAAATATACCAATGCTATTTTCAATGAAAGTCAACAACATGACCAAGGAATCAAATACATGACGGTGATGGAATTGGTATTCAATCGATTGGTGATGGATAAACAGCAGTATGAATGGATGCATCAACCTGTAATTTACAATTCAAAACTGCAAGAAGTAGTGTATGGAACTACAACAGAGCAAGTTGAAGACAGAATGCAGGAGTTCACACAAAAAGTTTGGGATTTTGTGCAAGAGGTTCAAGCAGTATGGAGCGGTTGGATTTTAAGTTATATCAAGCAAGCAAATTTAAATGTATTTGACTTTACAGTGATTAGCGGTGGCAAGTATTTACCACTCCCCAACACAATCAAAAACAAAAAGGCATGCATCAATATCCAGAATGATGATGAGAAATGTTTCAAATGGGCCATCCTTGCAGCATTGCATAATGAGGATATAGCCAGAGACCATGATAGAGTGACAAAATATCATCCCTACCAAAATGAATTGAATGAGGAAGGACTTGTATATCCTGTGAATCCAATGGATAAGAAGATGCTGAAACAATTTGAAGATAATAACAATTTACTAATCAACATTTGGGGATTGACGGAAAAGAATAAAGTTGTTGTATACAGATCAGCACACATTGATCGTGAACATGATGTTGATGAGGAGTGGAAAGAGATTGTACTTTTATTACTTATAAATGAAGATGGTGATTCACATTATGTTTATGTAAAGAATATTAGCAGTTTGCTGAAAGGACGCAAAGGGCATAAGGATCACAGAAAATTATATTACTGTTTATCATGTCTTACACATAAATTGACACAAGAAGAACTGGATGAACATAAGAAAATATGCTACAAGAAAGGTAGCGTGACATATCCGGAAAGAAACACTACAATGAAATGTGAAAAGTTCAAGAACACATGGAGACTACCATTTGTCATATACGCAGATTTTGAATGCATTGTGGAAAAAGTTGATGATGATGATGATAATAACGGTGAGTTAAATCATAATAACATTGTAATAATGCCAATGGTATTAATACCAATGATATTAATAATCATGGTATTAACAAATTTTATTATCTTACAGGTACAAGGAAGGTTATTGGAGATCATAAACCTATTGCTGTATCATACAGTATTGCATCAATTGATCCTCATTGGCGCAGAGAAGTGAAAACATACACTGGTACCAATTGTGTGGATTGGTTTCTTAAAGAAGTACAAAAGGTTGCTAGAGAAATTCGGAATGTTTATTCAAAATCAATGCTGATGATAAACAAGACTGATGATGAGGAACTTAGACATATGCTATCAACAAAATGTGTTTTATGCAAATGTCAGTTACATGATTATGATGATTTATCAAGAAAACAAGCTGATCATTGCCACATCACCGGAAAATATCGCGGTCCAGCATGTAAACATTGCAATCTGAATAATTTGACATTGACAGGTATTCCCATTCCCATTGTATTTCACAATTTCAGTGGATATGACTCTAAACTGATTATGCAGCATGTTCAAGAATTAAACGTGAGTGTTATTGCTCAACAAAGTTCAACGGAGAAAATCAGATGCGCAACACTTTCCACACCAAACCGTCCAGACGCCAATGGTTATGATGATGATGATCATGATATGGAGGAGGAGGAGGAGGAGATTGGACAGAAGAAAAAGAAGGAATTCAATACATTAACATTTATTGATTCACTGGCATTCCTCAACAGCAGTTTGGACAATGTATCATCTATGTTGGATGATGATCACAAGCATGATTTAGATGCATGCCGATGAAATACTATCATCATCATCACACTCTTCCTCCTCTTCTTCATAATCATCGACAATCATGTCGTCGTACTGCTGCTGCTTTTGATCTCGTTTATAGGCCTCAATCCAATTATATACTTCACGTATTACTGAGTCACAACATGCCATCTTTTCAATTTTATATTTATAGGTTTCATCAATAGTAAACCCACCAACAAGTCCAGCATGTGTCATCAATGCAGTACTACTACTAGTGGCTTACTGCTGCTGCTCGTCATCAATGCCCTGACCAGAACCACCACAACCACTGGCAATAATGGCACACGATAGTGTGTTCTTTAATATGGATTTACAAAGGCTGGATGATGCTCTGTCGCGACGACTCAATGTGTTGTGCACAGAATGAGGAATTCTACGAATATGATAGGGCTCTGATGTCAAATTCATTAACTGTCGCTCCTGTGGTAACTGTGTAACTCCAAGAATTCCATACTTTCTGTTTATATGATCCTCCACAAATGAGTGTATATCTTTAGGAAAGGCTACAGACTTTGCAGCAGCAATAATACCATCACCACCACCGTTGCCTCCTCCAAGTCGTCGTCTTCTAGCTGCTGCTGCTCTCATTTGCTGTCGTACATAATCTCTCATTAATCTATCAGCATAACCTACAATATACCATTAGTCATCATCAATTTATGTCTATCATCATTCAATTGTCTATAATATGATCTAGACTTGCGACTACGACGACGACCAGAGGAAGAGGACGGTGAGGGTGAGGAAGGCGGACAACAACATTATATATCCTTTTTACATTTTCCACTTCCATATACTGATGCTGATGATTCCAAGTCTTCTGCAGCTGCTGTAGCTGCTGAATAAATAGACTGTAATATTCTGTTCAACATATTATCGACATCAAAGTCATCATCATTGTACTGTTGTTGCTGCTGCCTGCTTGTTATACCACATTTGTCGCCTAGTATGCTCTTTTCCATAATCATCTATAATCTTTGATGGATTTCTACATTTTTGACCTCCACACTGCTGATATGCTGCTGCAGTACTTGACTCCGTTGTCGTCGTCACATCAACAACAACAACTGACCTATAATCATGTTGACGTTTTATAAATTTTAATGGCTCATCAATATATTATGAGTACATTGTTTTAAGTACTGGCATATATCCAGGACATACATGATCACCAATCTCCAATTGACGTAATGTACCTATTACTCTACTAACATTTGTTCCTTTCTTTACATCATCACTCTCAAATGCATAAAAATCAAGTATCATATCATCAGATACAACACTATCAATAGTCAGATACTGGCGATAGTAGTCAACAATAGTAAATCCAGAAGTAGAGGTATATGATTCCAGAAACATACGTAAATATGTTGGATATGTACGTCCATAATAACATTGGAGTGTATAATCTCTCCACGCCTCAACAAACATTCGACCAACATCTGTAGTTGAAACTCGCAATGAAGTAAATGGTGTTGTGTATAATTGTTTGGTACGATCATTTGTGCATAAAAATAGATGACATTGACGAAACATGACATCAATATTCTCCAATATGACCGTTATTGTTCGCATTGTTCGCTCACATGACATGACCGTATAGGACGATATTTGCTCAGCAACGTATCTACATACCGGAAATCGCTTTAGTCTATACTCAACATCACTATCAGTTTCACCTGCACACTCTCGTAGTTCATCTATAGGAATACCACCATCTTTACTAACGCATTCATCAGTCATAAATAGTTTACAGGCTGTAGATGGCAACTGTAAACCAACATCATAAGCACCACCATTGGGTCGATAGTTTGTTATAAAGAAATCATACAAAAACATAAATAAATATCGTTGATATCGAGCAGGACATACTACTTTCTGCAATATTGTTGTAGGAAGATGAGAATTTGATGACGATGATGAAGACAAAGTAGTCTTAGTGTACTTACTATCAACAGTCATTTGACGCGACGCAGGCATTCTGTCTCTGTCTGTCTGTTTGTCTAGCAGCTAGCATCTGATGACTACTGTTGACTCGCTCGCGATAATACAGTAGTTATTATAAATCCAATGGTCGTGTATGAATTCCATCTGATAATACGAGTCACTTGCAATAAAACGAGTTAAACATTACTTTATCCTGTTCGTATACGATCATCCTGTCATAATGACACTTTAATCCTCTGTTTATTGCCCTACCACTCTGGGGAACACTGCTGCTGCCACTGGAATTATGCAATGCATGTAAATACATGTGCATAACCAATTCAGCATAACCCCCGTCTGTAGTAGCTGTTGCAAAGATACCCCCGTACTTGCTTCGGAACAATACCCCCTGGGTGGTTCATCATTATAGTATTAGTATCATGTAGAGTTGAGTAAGTCAGGGTTTGTAGGGTTATGATCAG
>WIPJ01067639.1:117579-131817 GCA_018155075.1 Cassiopea andromeda | reverse complement strand
TGTCAAATGCTACCTTTCGGCAACAGGATGCCAGCTTTCTGCCACTTCTGAGACTTGCTTTGCATTTTCCTTATTGTTGCATTATCGTTGTAGCTAAGGGGATATCTCCTGAAATCATGGATAAGCTCAGCCTGACCAAATTTTTGCATAGAACGCCGCCCTCCAAAGAACACCGCCCGCCAAAACACGCCGCCCGCCAAAGAACGCCGCGTTAAAAGTTTCCTAGAATGAACAAGGATTTTGATGGAGGCAGTAGTAATGACATTCTTTGAGGTTTTTCATAGGGAAAGTAAACCATTGCGTAAAGTTTCAATATTCAGATTGTAATGAACGCTGCTCTTTAATGAAAGCCGGATAATAAAATTCGGTTCTAATTAAAGCCGGATAATAAAATTCGGTTTTTAAAGAACGCTTCCGTGTTCTTTAGGGCAATACGCTAACAGTATTTTCACTTGATAAAGAGGAGCTGATAAGTAAAAACAATAAAAGACGAGTCCTTGAACTTCCCACCGGGCTTAGGGTAAACAAATTGGATCCAAACCCCTCCAAAGCCGAGCACATGATAGTACATCCATGGAGATTAAGTGAATTAGGAGCCCTTCCGTGACGTCACTTGAAATGAATGGATACCAAAGCGAGGGAAGAGATCAAAGTTCATTTGAGTTGCAGACGAAGGCGTAGTTAGAACAATCAGTATAATAGCTTCAATCAAACGAGAGAATATAGTATCTGATTTTTCTATCCTAGCGAGCTGTCATAAAGTGTAGGAGAGGGAGAAGGAAGGAATTCAACAGGGTTATCAACTGGGGATTTTTTTAACTTGCAGTGCCACACAAAATACACACTTCTAAACACTTTTCGCATTTCTAATGGAAAAGCTGTTCAGTTCAAAAGGTTATTATAAAGTAGCATTTCTCAAATAGTGGCGGTCAACCCTCAGGGGGCTGCGATGCAATGCTAGAGGGGGGCGTATTTGACTCACAGGGAACAGGTACACATATACAATTTTTATAGACAATGGTCTTATTTAAAGCGAGTAGAGAACGGAAAATAGTTTCCACAGCACGAAAAAGCGGCAACATTATACACTCAAAATAATGTTGCCGCTTTTTCGTGCTGTGGTAAAGTTCTGTAGTATCAACAGACTATTTAAAATAGTTTCCCTTTCCATGGAGGAATCAACTTTGCAAAAATAATTGAGAAACACTGTCATAAAGTGATCCAAGGATTTGACAACGAAAATAGGAGTAAAAATGGTAACTTTAGGTGTAAAATGATCGGAGAAGCACAACCAGAATTGTAATTAAAAGTGATGGTAGTATTTATCTACGCATTTTCGTCAAAAGCAGGCTCTCAATTCCATCTACAATCGGGATTTAGTTCTTCAACACAACATCGCTGGATCCTAACACATTAACTGCATCTGGATATATATTTCGGTTAACCTTTAGGTCACTATCAGACGTTTTCATACTCTGATGAGTGTTGGACTAAAAATGTTTTGCAGTACCAACAGACTATCACAAATTTATAGCGAAGTTTTAAATCCTTTTCAATCCCGGTCAATTCTTAGCTTATGAAATTCCCGTGAAATCTTCCCGTGTTAGGTAGACACACGTAAGTGCTCCACAATCGGTCGAATCGGTCGATCGAACCTATTTTTGACTGGTCTTGGCCACACTTTGTTGTCTTGGAATTCTGTAGTGTAGTCTTGGAATTGTAGAGGTGTGGTCAACGTTCTCACTTTCATATGGTAAGTGTGAAGCTGAGGAAGGAGGAAGAACTTCAACAGCGTCATCAAAACTTGTAAGGGGAAAGTGTTGGACTTGCAAATCAGTTCTTACTATAAAGAAGATACATGGTAGTGCTCTGTTTGAAGGCTTGCTTCCTGTTTTGGGCTAAATAAACTTATTGCGAAATTTCAGATCCTTTTCGACCCGGCGTGTCCTAGAATTAATGACAATTCCCTAGATTCTTCCTGTGTTAGGTGAACGCATGTTGTTCCTTCATAAGATGGAAACGGACAATCCCGTCTACACGTAAACAAAATTAAAAGAAGGGGTTATTCATAACATTCACATTATGGTACACCAATCAGCCATTTTAAAACCATAATCTTTGCTGAAGATTCCCACAATCACAATAATCGACCTTGATTAGTCCTTCGCCTCGCTTCGGTTTGCAGTAATCACCGAATTGAGCACAAGAAAGCATGTCAAAATTGATTTTTGGAAAATAAATACTTCTCGTTGCTATCATAAAAATTGCGAACATCATGACAAAATTACTATTTATGGCGAAGAAAATAGTTTTTATAGCTTTCCAGGAAGGTATAAATTTGGTGTGTGATGTGAGACATGCAACAGTTGGATTGGAGAAATCAAGATGGCGTGGCCAAAGGTACTTTTGCTTGTGGCTATTTTGCCTCTGGTACTTGCTGAAGAAGCAGGTGAGATTGCATCTTAATTCTCAGTTTTCATGTTACCAATGTTTGTTTCATTTCTTACGATAGAAATTTGTGGTTCATTTTTATGTCCGATATCGTTTACAAGGAAGGAAGAAAGGATAGGCTTTTACACAATCTTTTCATACCCGTTTTTGACTTGTCAGAAGCCATTTTTGTCGAAGAATTGTAAAGACATGGTGAAGAATCGAAAAAAGAAAGGATTTTTCTTATCTACCTTTGCCTAATACCTCCAACTTTTGAACAGCAAAAGGTTGTGACCGAGCTTTCTACTTCACACTGTTCTTTTTGCTATGTTTTCAATGAAGGCGGACGTTAGAACGGAGCGTTTATTACACCTTAAGGAAATGGAATGTACAACCTGTGAAGACATTAATCATATGTTACTATCAACTCCATAGTGCGCTTGATTCTTAGACCCGGTTTACATCCGATAAGCTTTCATAGCGTACTAGCCTTCCGCCTTAACGATAACGACGATGAATCCGATATAAAATCAATACGCACATGAATCCGATATAGGATAAATACTGTATCGTATATACGCATGAATCCGACAAGATTTCATACCAGATCGACAATGAGGTCGTATTGTACAAACCCTGTCAGCAACAAGAATGATTTCATTGCCTATATGGTATGAAATTACATCGTATTCATGCGTTTGCACGATGCCGTATTCCTTCTGTATCGCATTCATGTGCGACTTGATTTGATCTTGGATTCATCATCATCATCGTGAAGAAGAAAGGCGATACTTCATGAAAACATATCGGAGTCATTTGAATCCGACTTCGTTGAAACAGAGTCTTAAACTTTTATTCTTAGGCTTTTTTAACGCCCCTTATCTACTATAGCACGATGAGTTGTTGCACTTCACTTCTGAGCTGCAAAGAAAATTGAGACCTAAAATTCTCACTGCCAGCAGACGCTTTTCATTTTATGAGAAACCTAGCTAAAGGCCTTGTTCTAAAAGTTCCTCATTTTTGACCCCCTTTTACCAAATTCTAGCACAAAAAGTTCCATAATAGCTCATTAATTTCTACAGCACATATACTGCCATAGAAGAGGTATAGACGCTAGGAACCACCACAGCTCTAAGTTTTACCTTTACTTTTGGCTATAACTCAATACGGAAAGCACAAATAGGGAAGGAAAATAGTTTTATAAATTTATCTATGTGAGATATGGCTGTGAATAAATGGCTATAAAAATTTTTGAAATTGGAAAGTTCCTTTGATTCTTCTCCATTAGTAGTATAAGTTTTTTAAATGTTTTGGCGGTCTACATGTAGGTTCCTTATAAAGTAAAAAGCGTGTATCACTTTAAATTAAATGAAATGACTATTCGAAATTCAAATTTCACTTTAATTGTTCTCTATCTTACGCTATTGCTAATAGAAAGTAATATTCGCATCGGATGTTACATTAAATTGCATTTGATGCCTCTCTGGAGGATTATATTCTTTGTAACTTTTCTTTGTCTCTGGGGACTTCCAAAAAAGTGGTTGTTTCAATGCGGTAGCCGCTTCAAAGAGGTGCCTGTTAAGAAACGGTTGACTGTATTGCATTTCACAATTTGGCTTTTAAATTCATGTGAATCTATCGACTTTCTCAGGCCTCAAAATCCCAGTATTGAACTTTCTCAAGTTTTTGCGCAATTTAGAGTGGGTGGCTTTTTGTCAATCACTTCATACAAACACAACTTGTAACTCAAGTAGCAATGGTACCAAGGGAATAGAAGATTCGTGTAATGCAAGGTTTATGTATGTTTGGTTCATTATACACCAAATAGAGCAGAAAACAAAAGAACTAATTGCGTTTCCTTCCTAGAGTCTAAAGACAAGAGAACATGGCATGGATTTGGGGGTCTGTCGTTGAATCACTTTGGGATCTACTACAAGCAGCCGTATGGATACAACTGTATCAACCTCCCATTGAGAGGCAGCAAGCAAGGTTATTGGTGCTGGCTAAAAAAGTTTGGATCACATCTCTGGAAGATATCTTATAGTAAGTTCAATATATATCTACCATGTAACACGTGTATTTACACTCTGTCCTGTAACACGTGTACACGTTTTTTTTTCATAAGAAAAAAGTTTATAAGAAAATGAGGCTCAAATCGTCAAAATCTTAAGAAAATCGTAAGAAAATCACGAGGCTCAATTTCCAAAATTACGTGTTTTTATAGGCCAAAAATCGGTATTTTGTCGTTGTTGCATTCAAAATGTTAAAGATGAAATTCAAATTCAAGTATACAATATTATTAACGAAAGTGTAAACCACTCTAGCCAGTTTATTTCAGGAAAAGTTAAGAAAAATTTAAGAAAATCTCAGGCTCAATTTCGGAAAATGTTAAGAAAATTGAGGCTCAGGCAAAATAATGATTTTCTTATAAAAAAAAGTGTATTTACACTCACCATGTAACACGTGTATTTACACTCTGTCCTTGCTCTTCTCGCAGGTACTTTTTCTTTTCGTTTTTACTTTTATCTGTTTCTCTTCTTGCAAGTTTTGCTCTCTTTTCTTTTTGCTTTTATATAGTTCTTTTTACAGTGCTTATTAGCTTATTAACTTCAGAGCGTATCTGTTATATGAATTTGCATTTACACATATGGTTCTGCCTCAATTGCATAGGCCATGCAAACGTTTTGTGCGTCTTTCAAGGCGGATTTTACTTTTTCAAATATTGAGAGCTGTTTTGCATGTTCTAGGTTATCAAAAGGGGTGCTCAAAGCTTTGGGGAGGGAACTATCTTTGCGGGCCAAGCTACTACCGTTTGACGTGGTACAAATCAAGACCAAGACACTGCAGATACTGTGTTGGTAGACCCCCATATGGGTACCTTTGTTCCTATTGCTCGCCACCAGGTTAGTCAACATCTATGATATCTATTTTTATCCATGCTATTGTGCCTATCGTTAATGTTGTGGCTATCAGTGTTGTCGTGTCTGTCATCATTATTGTCGCTATCATCATCACAGTGTTTATCAATGCTATTGTGTTTATCGTTAATGTTGTGTCTATGAGTGTTGTCGTGTTTGCCATCATTACTGTCGCTATCATTATCACAGTGTTCATCAATGCTATTGTGTCTATCGTTAATGCTGTGGCCATCAGTATTGGCGTGTCTACAATCATTACTGTCACTATCATTGTGACAGTGTCTATCATTGCTATTGTGTTTATCGTTAATGTTGTGTCTATGAGTGTTGTCGTGTTTGCCATCATTACTGTCGCTATCATTATCACAGTGTTTATCAATGCTATTGTGTCTATCGTTAATGCTGTGGCCATCAGTATTGGCGTGTCTACAATCATTACTGTCACTATCATTGTGACAGTGTCTATCATTACTATTGTGTTTATCGTTAATATTGTGTCTATCAGTATTTCTGTGTCTACCATCACTACTGTCGCTATCACTATTACAGTGTTTATCATTGCTATTGTGTCCGTTACTATTGTCTTGTGTACCATTACTGCAGAAGGTGTCATTTTTGCCGTGTCTATCATTAGTATGCCTGTTAATGCTACTATTTCTATCAGCTCTACTATCTCTTGTGGATACAGTGTCTGTCATTATTACTGTCTCTATGTTATTACTGTGTCTATTATTGCCACTGTGTCTAACACTATTACCATGTGTATCATTTCTACCACGTGGACCATTATGACCGTGTCCATCATTAGTGTGACTATCGTTACTACAGTGCCTATTAATGCTATTGTGTGTATCAGTACTACTATCTATTTCTAATAGAGTGTCTATCGTTACTACAGTGCCTATTTTAATAACTGTGTGTATCGTAATTACTGTGTCGCCTAACATTACTGCCGTTTCTATCATTGATTATTAAATTGATAATAGCTGCCATTTGATATCTACCACGAGGCGCACTTGACAAGCACTGTTTTGCAGCAAAAAGCCGTAGGAAATATTATATTTGTCCAACATATGAGTATTTCAAATGAATCTGTTTAGGTTTTCACTCTAAGTAGGCCCTAACAACAGTTGTGAAATGCCAATAATAGCAAGGTTTACTTCTACTTGGTATGATCTGAACATTTTTGAAGCATGAAAATGGCAAAAATGAAATGTTCATCAGAAATAAGCTTATCCTCCTTGACTGTGCATTATAACAGTCATTTTTGACAGACATTTTCTTTCCATCTAATTAGCATAATCATCATTGCTTGCTGACGTTGTTAGTTCTTGTATTATCAAGCAACATTGCTGTACCTTAATTCAATTCAGTTATCAATTCAGTTCAATTTTCACCAGTAAAAATGCACCCCATCGAGCAATTCGAATCATCAGGTACTCTCAAACGACTTCTTACTCTGATACACGTTCTACCGCAGAAGTGATGGTGATATTTTACTTTCAGGACCACGTGGACCACCAGGACCACAAGGACCAAGAGGGCCACGTGGACCAAGAGGATACCCCGGACCACAAGGACCAAAAGGATCTCGTGGACCAAGTGGACCAAAAGGGTCATCTGGACCAGAAGGACCAGAAGGACCAATAGGTCCCCCAGGAGAACAAGGAGCAAAGGGAGAAAGAGGACCAAGAGGACCAAAAGGGCACCCCGGACCACAAGGGCCAGTTGGACCACATGGACCAAAAGGACCAAGAGGATACCCTGGACCAAAAGGAGAAAGGGGACCAAGAGGATATCCTGGACCGACAGGATCAAAAGGAGCCAGAGGACCAAGGGGACCAAGAGGATATCCTGGACCAATAGGACCAAAAGGAAGTCGGGGGCCAAGGTTAGCTAAATCTGTTTGCTTGCATTTCAATTATCGCTGTACCTCATACTTCATATTATATTTATTGAATTCACACTAGATTCATACGAGAGACTGAAATTAATAGCATAGTGTAGTCTCCTATTGGGTTAATTCAAGGATCGTCTTGCATATGGAGTGTAAATTTTAGGTATGATATTTGATGCTATTAATTCAGAAAGGATTCATAAGAGGAATTTAAATTAGCATCATATTGTAATCTTCTAATGGATTCATTCAAGAATCGTCTTGCATTTGGGATGCCAATTTTCGATATGATATTTGATGTTATTAATTCATAAAGGATTCATAAGAGGGATTTAAATTAGCATCATATTGTAATCTTCTAATGGATTCATTCAAGAATCGTCTTGCATTTGGGATGCAAATTTTCGATATAATATTTGATAATATCAATTCATACAAGGTTCATAAGAGGGATTGAAATTAACTGCATGTTTTAATCTTTTATTGCGTTCACATTAGGATTTTCACACTTTTTATTTATGTTATTAATTCATATTAAATTCGTGTCCCATAACTATGCTTGCTTTGTTTAATAAGTGTTATGTGTTGATTGTTTTTCGGTACCTTTTCCTGTGAAGCTCGATACCAGCATCAAAAGATTTCAAGTTTAATACATTGTCACAAAGAAAGTTGTTACAGTGAATTACAGCTGATATTGAAGTTGTTGTCATAACCAGCATTTCATATCACAATGAGTCATTTTCGCAAGTCGATCCGAGAGTTTTTCATCGTTGCACTTGTCGGGCCTAGATTGTTGCTAAATGCAAACAATTATTTTAGGCTTATCTTTGCGTTTGCAATTCGTTCTGTTCTTCTGTGGAGATATATGTTCAATTCATGTAAAACTAGCTTTACATCAGGATTCACTTTTATATCAGATTCAAAGGTCAGATCTTTTACTACCATTTTGGCAAAGTGTTCCAACTGCATGGTAGAGCAGCCGTGGCCTAGCGGTAAAGCACTCGACTCAGGTCAACGTTGTCCTGGGTTCGAGGCCCACTGCAGACCATTGGTGACGTCAGGAAGGGCATCCGGTCGTAAATGCTCGTGCCAGAACTAAAGTCCTCTCAGAGGCACCCTCAAAGCCCCAAAGAATTGGGGGAAACGGAGGTAAAATCGAGAATCGTTCCAACTGTATGGTATAGAAGGACATAAAAACAATGTTGATCTAGAGTCATTTTTGTGGCACACAATCGGCTTCCTAGAAGACGATGCTTTCCCAGTTTAGCATCTTATGGATAACTCAAACACTTATAATATATACTTAATTAGCACCTATCTCTTGATTTTGATAGCAATGAGAAAATCTATTATGGCTATTTGACACACAACTACTACAGGAGGTCCCAAAATTCCCAGCTGACAATTTTGATTTGAATTAGACAGAAAATTAGTTAGTACCTTGAGCACTTATCTTCATTGTAGAAGTTCAACATTTCGAGAAATGATTTGAGCGTAAGCTTAACCCTTTACCTCCTGCTGTAGCCAACTGGCAACACAATTTTCCTCCATCTGTAACGTAATTCAGGAGGTAAAAGCTTAACGATAGCTCAATATCTACTCTTTGGGTTTACTGGGACTTGTTGGAGCATAAGGAGACCATCGAGAGGATTGGTCGTCATAGCCCATTAGCCCATGGGTTATAATGGGAAAACACATAGAAGGCTTGAAATCCTCCACAGTGCATCGATATCTCTACCTTTCTTGGGGCGGAAAAAGCTAAATTTCTCAACTCCATTCATTTTGCTTCAACTCTGTTTGATTTGCCTCATCTTCAATAATTCTACTTTCAACTTTAATCACTTTTCCTCAACTTCATATATTTTGTCTCAGTTCCATTCATTCTGCTTCAACTTCATTTATCTTACCTCAGTTCCAATCATTCTGCCTCAACTTTATTTACATTGCCTCAGTTCCAATCATTCTGCCTCAACTTCATATATATTGCCTCAGCTCCAATCACTCTGCCTCAACGTCATATATATTGCCTGAGTTCCAATCAATCTGCCTCAACTTCATTTATATGGTCTCAGTTCCATTCATTCTGCCTCAACTTCATTTATATTGCCTCAGTTCCAATCATTCTGCCTGAACTTCATCTAGTCTACCTCAACTTCGTCCATTGTGGCTCAAGTTCATTACTTCTGAGATGCAATCAAAATTCAATATAGGCTTTCTTTTTTCACGGGTGATGGTGACACCAGGACAAAGAATATACAAAATATAAGTAATTCTTGTCTCTCGTTTGTAAACAGCTCTCTAAAAATTGGATCTCTTTTTGCAGAGGACCGCAAGGACCAATTGGCCCGAGAGGACCAGTTGGACCAATTGGACCATATGGACCTCCTGGACCAAAAGGACAAAAAGGACAGAAAGGACAAAAGGGACAGAAGGGAAGAAGAGGGCCACGTGGATATCAGGGTCAAAAAGGACAGAAGGGAAAGAAAGGAATGATGGGCCAGAAAGGACAGAAGGGAAGGAGAGGGCCAAGGGGATTCACAGGAATGAAAGGACAAAAAGGACAGAAAGGTATTCGCTATAACTGTTATTGGTCTCCTTCACCCTTTCTTGTATATCAATTGAGATCTGGTCGTCCTTTGAGCACTTCAATAAAACGTCTAGTAGAAAAAACGACACTTGCAGCATTGACATTTCATATGGAAGTTTTAGCCGTGACTTATGATCGCAGATCGATGATCGATGATCGAAGATCGATGATCGAAGATCGAAGATCGATGATCGATGATCGATGATCGAAGAGGTAAGGAAATCGCAAAATATCATATAGCACATATGTTCTATCTAAAACTCATTGTTAACGAAAATAACGCTCAATTTTTCACTTGTATTTCACATTTTCATTATTTCAAGTTTAAAAGTACGTAACTGTTTGCTTTCTCCAGGTAAAAAAGGAGGAATTGGACCAATAGGGCCTATTGGACCAAAAGGAAGCCGTGGACCAATAGGACCAGTTGGACCAGAAGGACCACAAGGGCCTATGGGACCAGTTGGACCAAGAGGACGCAAGGTACATCTTTTTGTCACAAATGAATGCTTGCAATAAAAATAATTCGCTACTTTGATAAGCTTACATCTTATTTCGTCAGCAAAATGACTTTTACTTAGGTAGCATTCAAAAAAGAGGCTACATATTAATGGTAATGCAAATTTAAAACGAGGCCCCGTACGACGGACACAGAGTAGAAGCCTGTAGTTATAACTAAACCGCATATTTAAGAGCATCTACCCAAAATTTCAATAATTTGGTTCTATCACTTAAGTAACAACCCATCTTACCCTATAGCATCTCCAGGTTTTTATACACAAGTTTCTATCGTTGAGCGAGCCATAGGATCTATTGGATAATCCATAAAAGATGTCCGCACATTTTCATCCGTTTCAAATCCTCCTTCCCCTTGTCCATGCCTTTCATCTTTTGTTTAGCGACCTCCCTGTCCGTGCGGGCACTTATTTGGAACTAAAGAGCTACAAAAATATGAAAAAATAATAACTTTTGACAATGATATGCATATTGTACTTATTTCTTGCTTGCCTCTCTATTTTTCACTCTTTAATGAAGGAAAATGTTGACAAAACGGCCTTTAAATGCCCTCTTCTCACTTAAGAGAATACTCTGAAAAAGATGTCCTCTTACAGCTAAATCCCCTCCCTCCCATATCCACTTTTGTTCACATTTTTGTTAACCCCCTCCCTCCTCTAAAGCGTGGACGTCCTTTATGGATGCACCCTATTGAAAGTTTAGAAAAAACTTTAAAGAGCCATTTTGTTAATACAGTCTGTTAGGTGACTTGAAAAGCAACTGATTGTTAGTAAATATCCCCCAGGAATTGAAAGCTACTTTTTCGATCTTTTTTAATACTTATAATAGCTTTTCAAATTTAAGACTCTAATGTTATTGTGTACCTGAACTCATTGGCACAAAGTAGATTTTACGAACTCTAATAAGACTGTTTTTCTTAATTATTTGTTCACATTACTTCAACAAGAACTGTTTTAGCCAAGTCTAAAAAAGGAGGCTCTTTCATGCAAATTTCTACTGTTTAGTTGTACATTACTGCATAAGAAGTTTTGTCAGAAAGATGTTAAAAGACATTTTGCATATATATCTGCGTTTACTTTGCGTCATTGACACAAATATAGTTTAGCATCTTTCTGATTCGACACCCCAATTGAATCGAAGTGTAGGAGATAGCCTATAAAATAAAAATCTATTCAAAAAGTCTTGATGTTGACTGCCGATTCTGACAGGATTACAAAGTATGATGTACTTACACTGTTATGATGCATTTTTTAGTTGGCACGCTGATCTTTGAGCTCCAAATATTTCGTAGTTCCTCAAGTAACCCCCCATGCCTGAATGAGCCCCCTTCGAATACGCCCTCGCCTGAAAATCATTGTTGCAAATACGCCCCCCTCGAATAAGGAGCTATAGGACCTTGTTCGAGGGAAGCAATGATGATGATTACGTCATATAATGACGTAGAATGATACCCTGTTTCAAGAAAGTCCCACAAGACAATAGCTATGCAGTATGACTTCTTTTGAGCGGAAAATAAAGAGCGAAAGAAACCCAACTTTTGTGATGATAATCAAATCGTTATTGATTATTTAATTTCATTTGTGAAATAGCCTTTTTGTAATTTTTCTATTTATTTGATGGAGAAAATTATGTCGTTTTTCCAGGTCAACCTTTGCGGAAAAGTCAAAATTTGAAATAACCCCCCCCCTCCCATTTGAATAAGCTATCCCCTCGAATAAGCCCCCACACAAAATTTAATTTTTGCAAGTAAGCCAACGGAGGCTTATTGCAGGATTTACGGTAATGACACTTAGTGGGCACCACTTGAGGCCTAAGTTAAGTTTTTAGTTGCGCCATTAGAAGTAATCATATTCATTCGCGATTTGAACTTCTCAGCTTCTTCATTGTACCAACATTACATGTTCATCATATGCATTGTAGGGTGACAAGGGAGACAGAGGGCCAATAGGACCATATGGACCAAGAGGACCAAAAGGACCACAAGGACCACAAGGACCAAGAGGGCCACGTGGACTAAGAGGACCACAGGGACCAAAAGGACCACCTGGACCACCTGGACCAAGAGGACCACGCGGACTAAGAGGGCCAAAAGGACCAAGAGGACCACAAGGGGCAGATGGACCACCTGGACCAAGAGGACTACCTGGACCAAGAGGGCCAAAAGGGCCACGCGGACCAAGGGTAATGCTTCTTAATGGTTTTTTGTCAGTATCGAGTTCACTAGTGATGACGTCATACAAATCTATTTTTAGAATTTTATATTGTGACCACATGGATTGAAAGAGCACCTTAAAGTAGGCATGTTTTCACGATTTTAGGCAAATGTCGTCAAAAATTGACGAAATATGGTCATTTAACGATCGAAAACTTGCCATACAAACCTCCGTATTCTTCTCCTGGTTCTAACACATTCAGAACCAGGTTCAAAATACAGTGATTTGATAGGAACTATGTCAGCATTCAAATCCCTATGCCTCGGTCATTATTTTTCAGATCGAGCTGACATTTGTCAGTAGTAGCTATTTCAAAGTGTTTTTTCAGAATTTAAAGCTAAAATTAAAATATTCTAAAAATATCATTTTCGTGACGTCACACTAATTAACTCTATTCCTGGGCATGGACAAAGTTAGCATATCTACTAACGTCAGTGCTTCTCCATCAAAGTTCATGAGGACCATACTGGTGCATGCAAATAACGTAGGGTTATAATACCAGCAAAGCATGCATTTCGAGGTCCAGAGTACGACTTTGGTGTTGCATGGCGGAATTTCATTTCAGAGCGGCGACAGCAAAATTCCCAGAATGCATCCTGGATCTGTAGCTACAAATCATATTGTACTATGTTAATATAGCCTGAAAGAGATGTACCTGTAATCAGCGATGTAGGACACAATCAACGAGTTGGGCACCGTCATATTCAAAAGAGAGAGAGGGGCCCTTTATACGCAAATTTGTGAAAAGTGAGGGGGGCGACGTTCCCTCAGCGCCCTCCGGGTCTTAGGTTCATGCCTGCTATACACGTTTTTTTGATAAGAAAAAGTTTATAAGAAAATAAGGCTCAAATCGTCAAAATTTTAAGAAAACTGGAAGAAATCACGAGGCTCAGTTTCCACAATTAAGTGTTTTTATAGGCCAAAAATCGGTATTTCATCGTTATTGCATTCAAAATGTTAAAGATGGAAATTAAATTCAAGTATACAATATCAATAACGAAAGTGTAAACCATTTTAGCTAGTTTATTTCAGTAAAAGTTAAGAAACATTTAAGAAGATCTGAGGGTCAACTTCGGGAAAAGTTAAGAAAATTGAGGTTCAGGTAAAATGATGGTTTCCTTATAAAAAAAAACGTGTATATGGAATGCTGAATCCTTCTATTTGTAATAAGACCTCATAGTCATTCAAATAAAGAAAGTAAACAGGTGATAAAAGATGGACCAACAGCAAATATGTTAATGAGCTAGACGATGAAGTCAATGAATAGGAGGAAGGAATGAAGGAATGAAGGAATGAATGAAGGCATTTATGATCCACATGATTTATGCTTGTTCATTTCTCAATCTGTACCAAAAACGCGTAATAAGATAAAATTGAAGTTTGAAAAAGTTATTACATTGTATGCCGATCTTGCAGGCTTTGTAAGTACAACAGTTATTACTGGGGTTAACTTACGATCAGATCTTCTCTTAACTTTTAAAAAAACTTGCTTGTATATTTTTGAACTCACCGTTGGTTTCGAGACAAATCTATCTAGTAACGCAGCTCAAAAAACTTACAAATACCAGGATTTAATTGTAAATCTAAGACAACAGTACAATGACGTTAAACTAACAAGTCTCCCCATCAGCACTTTAGGTATTATTTCATCCCTCTCAACTTCTTTTATTGACATGCTCA
>WIPJ01067639.1:77216-88639 GCA_018155075.1 Cassiopea andromeda | reverse complement strand
AAGTATAATCCTGCAGACCATACATCACGAGGACTTACAGCAGAAAAATGTATTGCTTGCAAGGAATGGTTTGAAGGGCCTAGTTTTTAAAGGAATGCTGAAGACAGCTGGCCTGACAGTTTTATCGATGGACAATTAGATGATAACGACCCAGAAGTAAAAGGTCCTATAAGAGTCAATGTTGCTAATGTTAAAGAGGAAAATCATGTTTTATCAAAATTAGAAATAAACTTATCTAGTTGGTATCGGATTAAGAGAGTTCTAGCTATCATTATGAACATAATCAAACAAAAGAGCTTCAGCCACGTAAATGTAGCAGTCGAAGATTTACAAGAAGCAGAAAAACTGATTATCAAGTGGGTGCAGAATGAAGCATTTAAAGAACAGTTAACGGTTCTGAAAGATCTAGGCGAATATTATAAAGATACACGTCAGAGTGACATGAAAAGAAAGAAGTTTTTAAGAAAGAATGATATTCTTGTGCAATTAGATCCATTTGTAGACCAGTTTGGAGTTCTAAGAGTGGGTGGTCGTTTGAGAAGGTCTGATTTAGAGGACAGCATAAAACACCCTCTTATTCTACCAAGTAAAGGAAAAGTCTCAAGGCTTATAGTAGAGAGTTGTCACAAGAAAGTACGTCACCAAGGTCGTGGGTTAACAACAAATGAAATTAGAAATTCTGGTTACTGGATAATGCAGTGTAGCACACTGGTACGTAAAGTCATATCTGATTGTATTCAATGTCGATATCTTAGAGGTCTTCGAGGAGAACAAAAAATGTCAGATTTGCCGACTGATCGAATGCAAGAGGTTTCACCATTCACATATAATGCACAGGAGAAGGACACCATTGTTTAAATTTTGAACACTTTCAAAGGGCACTTTGTGCTCTTAAGCCATTCGCATAAAAGCACGCATGAATTTGAATAAAGCAAGGCACGCTGTTAGGTTGTTGTTTTTTTTTAGAGAGAGAGAAGGAGGTTGTTGATTAGAACTAGGAGTATTCTTATTCATTGACTTTATGGCGCCAGTAATCGTTTACAAATGCTTAGGACTTTTCGAAAACCACGATCACGATCACACACATACACACTTATACGCGAACTTTGTTGATATTGAAAATTTATGCGTATTTCGAAGTCTATATTTCTGAGGTTTGGCGCCGCTTCACTTAGTGATAAACTTGAGTTTTCTCTCGGCTATCCTGTCACAGTTGGCTAGGAGCTAGGACAAAGATAGGTATAACCAAGACCGATAAAGTAATTATTTACTACTCTCTATTATTACTATACTTGCCTAGAGTGGAATCTTATAGTTATTTATTGCTGGGTATCTTTGGCACGTTCATACTTCTTGCATAGTACTGGCATATAGACTGTAAGTATGTTATCTTTGTTTAACCTAGAATGTCTTCCTTCGTTTTTCGCATGACCATGGATAATTTTTATTGCATTGAGATATGGTTGTTCTCTCTTTGTGTATTCAATTTGTTTTGTTTTAGCAAACCATATCTCAAGAGCATATAATCTCAGTGCTCTTTGCTTGCTGTATTTTCTATGGTGACTGGGAAATTGGGAGTGCTTTTGAGTCTTGCTTACCTGCAACATTTTGTGTTACCAATGATGAAGAATATCTTGAAGATTTGTATCACTTCGTGATGACTTTTTCTTCACACTGCTTACTGGTCAATTTAAATGCAGTACACTTTCAATACCAGGGACCCAGGATAACTAGAAATCCCGCAAAGTGGGACCGCTGTTTTGTCTATCCCAATAAAATACCGAATATTAAAACAACAACATTAAATTTCAATATGTTGCGTGAGAGGTGGACAACATCTGTAATTGAGCCACTCCAATCCCAAACATAGTTAATCAAAAAATGGATTTAATTACACAAAGTTATGTAACAATACATTGCACTACACTACACTGCATTAAATTTCATTACCTGACTTTACCTCACATTGCATGGCACTGGAGTCATCTTATTATTGGACTGCCGAAGAGCAGTAAGTCACATCAATGACCGTCAAGCAATTGCCTCACATCACTATTTAGTACTTCAGCAAGTAGGTTCTGCTGATGTTCAAGTGGAATGAGCAGTGCAGGGAAACTTTACATAGAGGGCTTTCAGAGAGAAATTTTTGATGGAACCTATGCTCCTTTTCAGCTCACTGAACAGTGCTTGAAGTCTCGTTATGTCTTTTGAATGGTAGCTGTTTGCTATTCAATATAGAGGGTGTATTTGTGATGGCCGAATTATTGACATAAGAGCTGTTTTGAAATGAGATATTGTCATGTAGGATCTTATTTGATGATCAAGTTTATACCGTATTTTCACTCAATAAGGAAAGAAGCTCTTTGAATACATTTGAGAAGAGCAGTTGTTTTGCCTGAAGACATTTGTCCGCTTTAATTTGTTTGCACTCCTGTTTCTCACCGCGGATGCACTCATGTACATACGTTGGAGCTGGATTGTTTACTATTATATAAAAAAGCCATCTATGCTAGAAAAAAGAGTGGTCCAAGGACAGACCTCTGAGGAATACCAGGTAAGACAAGCTCCCATGAAAACATTTTGCAATTCAATACAACACGCTGAATTCTCTCAGAAAGAAAACTTTTAAGGATAAGAAATATATGTCCATCGATACCATTAGATTTCAGTTTAAGTCGGAGACCCTCGTGCGAAACTCTGTAAAAAGCTTTTGAAATATCTACAAAGACTGCTCTTGTTTCATAATGATTTTCAAATCCTTGAAAAGTATCATGAGTAATTGGGAGAAGTCGATTTACCGTTGAATCGCCTTGCTGAAAACCTGATTGAATAGGGGATATAAGACCAATGTCCGACAAGTACTCATGCATTCTATTGAAAATGGTTTTTTCAAAAATATTCCCACAAATTGGAAGAAGTGGTATCAGCCTATAGGTTTATGACATATGTTTCGTTTTACTCAACGGTTACGTTTCTTGTGAATAGGAACTACATTTGCTTTTTCCATATGTCAAGATCGTGACCAGATTGAAGGAACTTTCCATAATAGCATTTTTATAGGTTTTCTGTATTCAAGTGGACATAGCTTTAGAATTTGAATTAGATATGTCGTCATACCCATGTGCCTTGTTGGGATTGAGGTGATTATTTACCTCAATGATCTTTCTCTTAGAGATCTCAACATGCCTTAACCTTCTGTTAATCCTATCGGAGAGGGAACCTGGAAGTTCACTATCATTGACAAGCAGAGAGCATTGTGTAGCAAAATTCGCAATAAAGATACTAGCCTCTTCCTCAAAGTTGGCGTGATATATCTCGTTTTCAATTTTTGGATGGATATATGCAACATTATTCATATTTATTATCTTATTGATTGTCTCCCAGTAAGCTTGTCGACCCTTTGACGGATTGCTCAGTGCCTGACCAAGACCTCTGAAACAGTCTTCTTTAGCTTGCCCAATTATTCCAGTGGCTTCATGCCAAACTACTTTTTACATTTCTCGAATCTTCAGATCTTCCACAATTTTTGACACATTTCTGGTATATTCTATGCTTCCTACGAATAGCACGTTTTACATTTTTAATGATCCAGGGTGGGTCTTTCGCGCTACAATACATTTCAAAACTTGGAGCATGGATGGTAATAAGCTCGGAGATATTTTCGATCAATGAGTTAGTAGCCTCATTGGTGTCTAAGTCTCTGAATTCCTCATACGAGTCAGTAAGATTTAACTGAGATGTAAATGATTCAACATTCGCTTTATTATGCTTTCAAACACTGCGCTTATAAGGTGGCGGAGATGGCATCTGCAAATTTTTACTTCCATAGATATTCTCATGTTGGCAAATCTAATGCAGAGATGGATGGGCTCCTGATTCCACAATTTAGTTTGGTTGATCTTTAATTATCAGATCGATGCAGCTGTGAGTATTTGATTAAAATAGATTGGTTGACTAATTAACTGGAACAAATTCAAACTGTGCAATAAGTCATTGAATTATGTACCCCATAACTTTCATTGTCACCAGCCCACCACTTGCTGGATCTACAGTTGAGGTCCACTGAAATAGCCAAGCAATGCGGCTTCAATGTTTGTAGTTTAGAAATCATTGATTCTACAGCATTTACAAAATTGTGGAATTGCCGCATAGCTTGACTAGGTCAGAGATACATGACAACGAAATAGGGTTTAATTCCTTACTACATGTTATTTCGGAAACAATGCATTCGCTCACTAGCTGGAGATCAGTTCTTTGCTTAATGGACACGTTCTCTTTGTAATATTGGCAGCGTTTACACGGGCCGACCCAATATTTGGTCGGTAAAAGCTTCAATGGTGACTATAATTCTCAGATCACTTCCATCATACGCTGTCTTCAGTCCAAATTAAATTAATTTTGTTTTCTTTTTCTTTTGCACACCAATTTTTCACGTCTGCAAACTCGTGTGATTGAATGAGAGGAAGTGAGAAGGATGCTACCTTTGTTTACAATAGATTTGGCACAGTTCGTACTCTGCACATGTCATGAATATCGCTGACCGGTACGTGTGAACGCAATGCCTAAGCGACGTTTTTGGCCGGCTCCGTGTAAATTTGCATTACTTGGGTGATCACCTCTAAAAATATGGGGACTAAATCCTTTGAGGGATTTATCTGCGCTACTAATCGAACTATCTAAATGTGTTTTAAACAAGGCAATTAGATCAAAATCATGAATAGAATTACATGCTTCAATCAGTGATAGTTCAATGGAGTTACTCCACAGAACGCTATTCACGTTCCAGTGACAAAAGTAATAAGTACGCTGGAAGCAAGACATGTAAGCATAAATTAGATTTGACATCAAGTATTGTGTGGAATATTTTGATAGGCGATTCAGACCTGTAAGTAGACGATGAAAGAGTTAAAATCAAGACCACCTAATCCTGCACGCCATTGCAGTAACCCTAACGGCAAATTTAAGAATAAAGTAAACCTGCTTGGCAAATATAGTTCACTAAAGTGTCACTCGCCTTAAACAGACGGACAGCAATTGGTAAATAATTGGAACTCAAAAAGTACTAATCAAATGCGAAAACAAACAAAACTGTCCCAAGTAGCGAGGTTCTTGGATTCAGCTATAAGAACTAACAAAGTAGGTACTAATTACTCCTTCAACTTGCTCATTAAGTAATTGTACTCATTAAAGGCATTAAAGTAGTGTACTTTACCATCCATGTTCATGATACCAAGCCTACAATCGATATCGGCAAACGCGAACGTTTCTTTGTCACCACGTCATCCAGTAGTATTATTCTTCGTTTAGTTAAGTCCAATCATATAGTTACTACTGCCCCTTTTGTTCTCCTTTCTCTATATATTTTCGTACGTTCGGTCCAACTCTTGATTTTTTGCAATGACGGCTTGACTCATTATTCCATTTTTGTCATTATTAATTCAGCCTCTTCTATGTACTCTGTCAAGTCCTGAATCTGGAAATTCTAGCTCCAGTTTGGTTACTATATCTTTAACTTTGCTTAACACATCGCTTGCAGTTTCTTTTTTCAACAACTGGAAATCCGTAGAATCGAAGGCAGTCACTTCTCCCATATTGTTCTAGTCATCTACATGGCGATTTTGCAGTACAAGGAAAATTTCAAGGATCCCAATTTTCTCCTCAAGTTTTTCTCGAGCTTCCCATTCTTTGCTCTCTCTCTTCAATTCTTTCAGTTATAGTTGTGTGCAGCCCCATAATTTTGCTGTCTAATTAGTCGAGCGAGTTGCAGAAGACATAAATCACAGCGCAGTTGTTAACACTCCCTTCTCTGAAACGTTGATTGAATAAGACTCTAGAGCACATGACATGAGAGTTACGTCGTCTTCATTCTCATTGGCTGATGTCCTTCGGTGGGCAAAAAAATTCCTTCGATCGTGTTGAATAAGTCTAATGTATAGTGACAACTTGCACAATTTGTAGACTTCGGGCCAAGAATGGTTGTGAATAAAGCTACTCCGACTACCTCTGAAAGCACAGAAGGTTTTTGAAACTCTTCTTCATAACATGGGAGCTTTTCATTGATAAATTCGTCAAAACAACCTTTCAGGAAGGTTAAGGGCAGAGGAGCAAAGGCAACAGTAAGCCTCTCTAATCATATATTTCTTTCATGCCTCATCTCAGTTATGTCTCCTCGTACCAATCAATCATACTCATGGAAGATTACTCCTACATAGGGCTCACTCTAGTTATATGCCATATACCTCACAGGGCAAACAACCTGAGAATATTCTTTGAATAGCAATAAATAATAAAATGTGAAATTTTGAATAAAAATCTCATCATTTTTACTAACGTAATGAAAATATAAAGAAGAACACAAGTGCAGTAACGAATGAAGCAGCGAAAATAAATTAAAATATAAAATTCAAGTATAGTTAATACCATGCTTCTCTATTAGACAAATAAGTTTAAGCGCAATGTTGCCTTTCACAATGAATGGAGCCAACTTTCAAGTATGCTGAACAGACATTCAATCTTTACAAGTCCTAACCACAGAATTTTTCTAACTCTACAGTATACTCCCGATAGCTGGGACTCCCACGGGGGCTCCAAAATCAGTCACTGCTAGCGGGAGTCCCAGTAAAGAGGAGCTCTGTATAACAGAGATAGACGGTCAGGCTATAAACGGTATTCAATGAATATCCTGGGACATTTGAACAATACTTTTTTGGACAAACATATTCCCTACTGCAAGGCATTTCCATACTATACCTTCATTATCGAGAGAAAATTCTACGTAGGAGCCCGGAATCACCTCTTATCTCTTCTGCTTCAACATGAATTTTGTTACGTCGTGTTATATGCCGTTAATCTCTTCCTTCTGAAGGCAGCTGTTTGGAATGTAGACGTTAGTGAATTTTTTGGTCGATAAGCAAGCGAAAGGACCTGAAAATACCCTGAATCCTTTAATAAGACTCCTGGGGGCCTAGTATTTTTTGCATCTTTGCATGGGGGCTTATTCAAAGGAAGGCTTATTCAAGAAGGTGCTTAACAATGTTTTCTGGTAGTTGGTCATCATCCATTTGAAGTTGTTATACCAGTAAGTTACTTTAGATGCTACAAATACTAGAAATAGGGTAAACTCCCTATTTCTAGTATTTGGATATATATAAAGGACATATGATTTACCGTCAGTTAATGGTTACTTTTACTCTCTTAATTCCATGAAGCGCTAATAAAGTCTAAAATAGCTATAATCACATGCCAGGGTGGGGGCTTACTCAGGGGGCATATTTGTACTTTTTAGATCTAGGGTTGGGGCTTATTCGAGGGCCTCTTGCAAGGGGGGCCAATTCGATGATTTTCACTAAGCTGTAAACTTTAAGCTTGGATAGTATGTTGCAATGCAGTCTCTTTTAGGGAATTATACTAGGGGTCGACTCATTGATGATTGTCGTGAAGTAAAAACTTGTAGCAATACCGCAGAGGAAACCTGGAGGACAAACGAAACTTCTGAGAACCAGTCCTCGTTTTACGGATGTTGGCTCACATTTTGAGAAAAAAATGGACTGCTGCAGTAAACAGAAATTTATTCAATAGAGCTTTAGGTTCTACGTCGCAAGGGGTGTTGTCAGTAAACGCCTTCTCAGTTGGATCCAAGTGTGATTAGCACAAACTTCATTCTCAGTTGGATCCAAGTGTGATTTGCACAAACTTCATTCGCAGAAATTCGCATTTAACGTGCATATTCTCCGATACCATGCCAAATAAATACGTAAATGAATTAAAAGTAGAAGTAAAAGAATGACATAAAGAAAATTATATATCAGCAGGTTGAAATAATGCCCATATTAGCTACGATAGGTTGCTAGTCGAGTAACATGAGGACACGGCCTAATGTGGTATGGTTTATGCTTATAAATCCAGAAAAAACTAGCTGTTAAATTTCCATGCAGAAGTTTAGGGTACAATCGAGCCTGGAGGGTTTACGCAAGTGAAAAATTTGACTGTGCTATGTTTCAGACATCCTGAGTTCTAGTTTTAGACTTCTGTATAGCTTTATAAAGTTTTGAAAGCAATCGGTTATGGACAACAATCTTGGGAAGGAATATTTTAACAACCGATACTTCAGTATATGATCTCTATACGTTCCAAGGGGCGTATCACTTCCAAGAAGGTTTGCGAGATCCTTGTGATGTTTTTGTTACTTTTGGTGATGTTTTAATGTTTTCCTTTATTCATAATAGTCCTTTTGAAGATTTTTGCACCAAGTGTACGATTTGCCTCTCAAAATAAAAATAAAACTTTTCCATGGTTATGCCCCCAAAAGAATTTTCAACTTGTTTACACAACAAGATAAGATTTTTTGTCTTCCAAAGAGATTTTGCAGACAGGTTTTGCCAATCCAGGGCTTTCCTCCAGCTACGTACTTGGTACTGAGACAGGTGTCATAAAGCATGAAAGGACCAGGATGGAAGGGATTTCAAGTTTTACAATGAAATTTCGTAGCCCAATGCAAACAGCAAAAAGGATTTCCTGGCCCCAATGGATCTTCAAATAACGATTCATGGCCGCCTAAAATCTTCACTAAGACTTCTAAAAAGTTAGCTTGGAACATTTGTACAGGATTAGAGACTACGTTGCTTCTAAGGACTCAATGAGAGTCAGCTCTATTTTTTAGGAAAGAGAATAGATCTACATCTATGTATAATTTCACTCATCATCATAAATGGTTCTTACTTTTTGCATTTATTTTTCGTCAAATGTGGTGCAAAAAAGTCAAAAACCATGCTCAAAAACCTATCATATCCACATCTACTTGTAACTCAAACTGATAAAAGATTACTGTATATCATATTTCAACTGTGAATGGTGATAAAATAATCTACATCAACAGCAAACCGATTCTTGACCTTATTTTTTGACTTTGGTTACACAATACAGGTATTATAAGTCCTCCTGAAAGTCTTCATAACTACAAATTTCTGGTGTCCTTTCTTGGCCTTCTCCTCCTTCACTAGAGGTGAAAATATTGTCCTCTATCCCAGTAATGCTAACTAAAACATCATGTTATGTCCCACTTTCACCACAGAAATCACAATTGTAGCAATATTTTGGACAGCCAGTTATCTCTTTCTGCTGTTGATAGGCAATGTAGTGAGACATTTCAATTATTTTTTCTTATTGTTTTAGTAGCGTGTAAGCATCTATGCTATGGCTCTCTAAAAACAGTCTAGACTCCCTTTCATATTTGTGTTAAATTATTATTCCCATTTCGAGACATGCAGCTGTGTGAAGTTTCTTAAGAACTATATACAATGATCACTTCAACAATGCGTAATGTTCCATTTGTCATAAGTAAAACGTAATACGTTTATCAAGACTTATGAAACATGACTATTCACTGTAACTTTGAGCCATTTGAATGACCCCAAAACTGACGATCTGTCGGGTACTAACCACATGTTCACCAAAAAGTGACTTCAGCATGTAATAGCGACTTTGCCTTCTTTTAAACATACTTTGAATTTTTTGGCATTGAGCCATACTTCCACAATCCGATTGCTTCAATTTCTGAAAAAGAGGCTGTGAAAAGCTGGAATGATAGTTTGGCAGCTAGAGATGGATTATTGTATGGACATCTGTTGGATTATTGATAGGATAGAATGCCAAGTTTTTTGCTCAAAGCAGTAAGAATCTTAGAGGAGAATACAGATTGAGGAAGAAAAAAAATACATGCATGGACAGCTTTTTACTCATCTGGGCCAAATTTTGTGTTGTATCAAAGGCCGTAGGCCTGGGACAGAAGAATCGTGATGAACAATTATTCGCATGAGTATGCATTCTTACGAGACATAGATATGCGAAGGACACTTATCAAATATTTTATCACGATTTTCTTTAGGTAGCCAATAAAATTCAACCATATTGCAAAGAATACTATAGAAAATCATGAAAAAATGCACTTTATAGTGTTCTTTATACTTGGAATAAAAAACTTTAAAAGAAGTTTCAAACTTTTCACAAGGTTGTCAATTCATAGGAGAGGAAATGAAATATTCTTGACTCTCTGCGGGCTGGATTTGGCCCACGGGCCGTATGCTACCGATTCATGGCATATACTGACTATTGTTGATTAACACATGCTGAAGAAGGAGACTAAGTTATGAAATATTGAAAGATGCAGAAGCTTTTCCAGAATGTAGGTTTGGTCCTTCGTTAGATTTAGATGATAGGCTTGAGAGAAGCTACAAATCAAGAATTTGAATGCAAATTAAAATGTTATCTAAAAATGAATAAATTCTAATGCTATATCAACATGCTAAGCCTAAATGTTATCTAAGAAAAAGCTCCTATAAATGTTGGTAGATAAGAAAAACTATAGCTCTGACAGCAACAACAACTCACCGTAAAAAAGGAAAGATGGGGTCTGGGGATTTCACCCTCAGAAGAATTTCTAAAACCACGCCTTTTTTTCATAGAATGTATTCAAGAAGTAAGACAACAATCAGAAGAAGTTAATTACTTAGCCGAAGCAATGCAATGACATGCTGGAAATCAAATGAATTAGAATATTTTGATATTTTGCTGACGAAAGAGAGTAAGACCAAGTCCTTTTTGATTAACCTTAAAAGCCAGATTCAGTCAGTCATTAGCCGCCTCCATATAACTTGTTGCTACTTAAAGAGCATATGAAATGAAATTTGTTTCATCTTGTATATCACAAACAAACACAAAACAACACATAATCAATGTTTATACGTACATATGATCTGCGAAAGCAACTTTAAATTAGTGTTACAGAACACGAATTTGCGGTTGCTGGTGGATCTGCAAAATTTCAGGCCAAAGGCACGTGATTTTTCCCATGTGACGTCAGATTGTTTGTTGTACTACCAGCAAAACAATACAGGAAAATTTCGACTGCGATGGAGTTGAACCTGGGAGAAAGAAAAAACGAGAAAAATACTGTGTTGCTGGCTGCCCAATCCAACAGAGCTGCAGGAATACTAGTTACACTCCTGGTATTACGATGCATCAATTTCCTAAGGATGAAAAACTACGACAAGTGTGGGTCAGGTTTTTTAGACGGCATAGGCCCAACTACAAAGCGCAAAGCAAATATGCAGCTCTCTGATCATAGCTGGCACTGCAGGAGAAATCTCATTCCAGGAGCTGTTTCAACAAGAGATTCTGTCACTCTTTATTTGCTGCCAAAGTTATCACAACGTGACAAGACAGTTAACTATATAATACACATTTGCATACTTGATAAAGAAGTGTTTCCCTGAAACCTGAGGGTATGACAACAGATCAAACTTGACTGCAACTCTAATCTAGAGATTTGTTGATATACTAATACAAATTCCAGAATCCAGAATTCAGCTCAATTATAAAATAAAATATGAATTTTTAATACTAATTTGTTCAGTGCTTTAGACTAT
>WIPJ01067639.1:24373-60692 GCA_018155075.1 Cassiopea andromeda | reverse complement strand
AAAGCCATCTGTATGGAGATGCTAACAAGTCTTTGGTATATTGCATTAACGATGCTCACAGACCAATTGAAACATACAACGATTGTGACTTTGCAGATGGCACAGTTATCTTTACATCAAATAGTGAACTGAGCATCATCGACAGCCATCTGTATGGAGATGCTAACAACCTGGCCAACTGGTTCTGCAAGAATTAGCTACTCATAAATCTAAAGAAAGGGAAACCAGAAGCTATGCTTTTTGGCACAGCAAAGATACTAAATATACTCAAAGAAAGACAGCTAGACATCAGAGAGGGCGAAACCTCCATCAATTGTACAACACAATGCAAATATCTTGGAGTAACTATAGAACTATGGAGCCTTCATTAAAGCTTGATACCCACCTTGACACCACCTGCAATTAAGCTGCTGGAAGGGTCAACCTGCTCAGGCGTACTTGTAGTTCTATAGATACCAGCATAATATTGAAAAGTGAAGCATGAACATTATAACATCAAAATGTCCTCCAAACACAGATTTAAGACTTCCAAGCATATGAAATCAAACGAAGAAGAATGTATGTAAATTTTTTAAAAATGTATACATAAAAATATATGTGATCGATTTAAAGGATATTTCCAAAGATGAAAGCATGAAAAATTCACTAGAAATAACAGTAAGGTCTGGCATAATAACTCTTGAAATTAAAATATGGACAAAAGTCTTTTGCTTCTGCTCTGGAAAAATATATAATGAATTGCCACCCAATGCTAGGAAGACTGAAACTAAGACTGCTTTCGCCTCATATTTAAATGAACATTTCTCTTAAAGAAACGACGACCATATATAGCTATTCTAATTTGAACATGTAATGTAGATTAAATTCTTTCACCCTATTCCTTTTATTGGCTTTACTTTTCATGGCAGGACTCTTAAGATAACAGCACTACAATTATGCTGATAGGTTATCCTGCTTAAATATTCGTATTATCATCACCATTATCTATGTTTGGAGGACAATTTGAAAATAATAGGTCTTGAAAATGAAAACCAAATTTTGTTGAATCTCTTTGCAAGATAGTGTAGGTAGGCAAACATGATAATTGGACTTGACAAATGTTCTACTTTCGGAATAAAGAAAGCCTCGACTTCCTTCGTCCAGTAATTACCTTAGCTTATATTGAGCCATGACTTGGTTTCTACAGTTGAGATTGGCAAGTCATTTAAATACCTTGGTCAATATGTTAACTTCTCTATGGAAAATCATAATCATCTTTCGGAAGTCTTAGGTCTTTTCACTACTTTCATGGCATAGATTGATGGTACTCCTTGCCATCCGAAAAGCAATTATTGCCATATCATTGCTTGGTCCTTTCCAAAATATCATGGTATTTTACCATAGCTAGTCTTGGCAAGACACAGGTAGTTGAAAACATAGATAATCTCGTTACTAGCTGCATTTGCCAGTGGCTTTAACTTCCTATCAGGCAACTCAAAAACTAGCTTTCGTTGTAACATCCAATAGGATCAATACACGAACACAAAGCAAGTTCTGACTGCCATTCAGAAAGACAACGAACGCCGTATAACACATGAACTTGAATCACAAGGTTTTGTCATTTCCTGCAATCGTACTCACGCAAGTTCTAAAACACGCAACTTCTTTCAGAGCCATAGTTTGTTCAGATGGAGTTGAGATATCTACTATGTAACATATTGATGATCTTTCACTATGATATCTTGTTACTAGCTTTTAGTTCTCTGTTGGTCAAAATGGGCATATGCCAAGGGACTGTGAATTCCATCGCTTTGGTAACTGCTTTGGCTTGTGCTAGTACAAGTCATCACCTACTTGGATACTGTAATGCCGCAATATTTTGTAAAGTACGTACGCTGCTACTTTATTATGTCTGTGGATGGTGGATATATTATTTCACTGCAAGGGTGTGACGACCAGACGTTATATGTTCAATAGTTTCTTCAAACACACTACAAAGGCGATGTATTGGATTGGTTCAATCTTTCATGACCCTACACCTATAAGATCTCATAGATAAGTATTGGTCTTGTGCTGCTATGACGAGATCTTGAGTTTCAGGCTTGATCCCAGAGCCCTTGAGCCAAATGTTTGTATGGTCTCAGTCAACATCAGCTAATTCAAAACTTTTAGGGGACTTACCATTGCTTGCCTTATTTTTCCATGTGTCTTATAGTTGTTTCTGAAGGTCATTTCTAATGTGCTGTTTAACTCTTTTCACTTTCTTGATTGTTGGTTTGCATTTTCCCCTTGAACCGTTCAACTACTTTAACAATTGAGTGGACACCTTTATATTTTTGGCATTTGAAAACTGCCTCAAAACCTATCTTCCTTTTCTCTGAGATACACTTCGTTAATGTTTTGTAGGCTAGTAAAATATTTATAAGCCCTCGCCCTCCCTCCTTAAGTGGTAGGTAGAGTCTATGCACATCCGCTTTGGGATGACCCATTCAGTGTATGGTTAATAGCTATCTAGTTCTTGTATCAAGTCATTCAATATCTGCTATCATCCAGTTTATGATATTAAAAGTATATGCAGCGACAGGTACAACTTAGGTGTTGATTGCAGCCATCTTACTAGCAGAGTTCAGCTCACTTCTTAAAACCAACCTTATTCTTCTGAATTACTCTCTTCTGATTTTTTCCTTCATGTTCAAGTGTTGAAGTCCATCACTTTCATCCACTCCCAAATACCTGTGGACTCCTCATTCTTTATGTTTCTTATTATGACTTCATCTTTCATTGTTATACTTATTATTATTGAACTGTTTGGGTTGTTAGTCAAATCTTATGTTCTTTCTATTTGTTGATTGAAATTATACCGTTCTGTAAAACAAAACAACCAGTAATATATACTTCTCACATGGTCAAGTTGCACCAGATTTAGAGGAAATTGGTCATTATCTTATTATTAAGTAGCGGTAAGTTAGAACTTTTTGAATCATAATGTTGTTAGAAAATGAGGGTACCAACAACCACCTCAAGAGTGGCTAAGACATCATTGTTGCTCACAAAATGGAGAAAAATCAGAAGAGGCTATTGTGCACACAATACTAAACATAGTGCATATGTGAAGGTGCTGTTATCACAAGATGAACCTGATATTTTATAAACAGAGAAAGTATCACTTTCATTGAAAGACAAAGTAAAAATTTTGCAACATATAGATGATGAAATATTTAATTTTCTTAGCGGCAATGATGTGGGAAGCTGAAGCAATACATTGTGAGGATCTTAGACCTGAAATCCAATCGTCAATAATCAAGTTAGATGCAAAAACTCTGGCTTCAAAGAGCACAGCCAGAATTCAATCTAGATCAAACGTTTCACAGCTCAGTCCTTCTAAACCTGCCTTACAGTCCAACATCTCCTATGGAGCAACACTGTTCTAGCTCCTCCAATAAACCATCATTTACTGCTATTCCAAAATGCTCCTCCTCTCACTCACAGCTTGGATGCACAAAGTTCTGCACTCCCTTGACATTCCTCAATCCTGAGCAACATTGGTGACACCAACTTTTAGAGACATCCAAGATGTGAGCTCTCACTCCTTTAACACTGAATCCACATGGTCATCCTCCTGATTGAAGTCTCAACTTTGCCTTTTCCAGTCACCACTAATTTTTCTTATCAATATCTATTTTCAGTCCCCTTTATTCCGTTTTGTCCTTCCATCTGTTGAACTTGTCAGTCATTTTTTTTCATTCTGTCAAGACTAAAACATCACCATAAAGTAGCTCCAAAGGGCAATCTCCGCATGATATCAATTCTCTAGAGCAGGGTCGTCCAACCTTTTTTCTCGGAGGGCCATTTTCATATTTAGGTCATAGACAGAGGGCCACTTATATAATACATATTATGAAGATGGAAAATTCTAGAGAATATGAAAAAATGAACATCTCTAACATCATAAGAAGAAAGCATATATATAAATATACAAATCTGAAGGCTCTAAAGGGGATCAACAAATTGAAAAGAAAAGCTAATAAGCCCCACTGTTAGTGGGAGGTTTGAGTTTCTTTTGATGTAACAATACTGTCAATGTCAACTTCTATTGTTGATGTGGCAACTCTTAATATATCTGCAAGATGCTTGTTTGTTAGCCTTTGTCTTCTGTCATTTTTCACACTTTTCATTTGTGAAAGAACTGTTCACACCTATATGTGCTCCCAAAATGTGAAAAATAAACCATTGCATGCTTGCTCAGAGCAGGATAATTTCCCAATGAAAGATACTTTCTATAAATATCCAACAGGCTGTTTTCTCTGTGAGCAGTTTTCAATTCACTGTTACTCTGCAGGTCAAGAAGCTCAAATTGAAACTCTTCTTGTGCCGTTTCCGCATTGACTGTAAAAGGGTCTGAGAACATGGCCAAGTCTATCTTTGCTTTTTTGAAATCTTGAAACCTACTTTCAAACTCATCCTGCAACTTTTCAAGAAGACCACAGTATTTGGTATGGTCAATACTTTCAGCAACTCTCTCAGTTAATGTTGAGAGATGTGTGGTCTTTGAAAGCAGCTGATTTTTAATCAGCATTAGTTTGGCCATGAAGGACTCCACATGCTCAAACATTCTGTGGACAAGTTGATCTTTACCTTGAAGCTTAAGGTTAAGGTCAGAGAGAATCTGGGTAATATCAATCCAAAATGCCAGATCATTGAGCCAATTACAATTTTCAAGCAAGGTAATGTCCCTATGCTTCATGACCAAGAACTGTTTTATTTCAGATAGCAAATTCCAAAACCTCTTCAGTGTGGCTGCCCTACTGAGCCACCTAACATGTGAGAAATAGACAACATCCTCATAGTCAGAACCACATTCTTCAAGCAGGTTCTTGAACTGTCTGTGGTTAAGGCGTCGTTCACGTATGAAATTGATGATTTCAACAACAACAGTTAGTACTTCTGTCATGTTAAGCACTTTGGCACAGAGTTGTTGCTGGTGAATTATACAATGATATGAAACTATAGCATGGCCAATAGAGTTTTTGAGCAAAGACACAAATCTTTTGTTCCTACCAGTGAGAGCAGCAGCTCCATCAGTTGTAATATCACAGACTTTGTCTTCTGAGATAAAATTTAATTAAAGTTTCTTTTACCCCCCTCAATATGTCCTTTCCTTTCACAGTTCCTTTCATATGACACAAATCCAAAAGTTCTTCAAACAACTCAAGCTTCTTGCTTGCACCTAATAAAACAAACAAATTCAACTGATCAAATCATTTTAAGTGAACCATATATTCTTCTTGGTCTTTTCAATCTTATTTCTGATAACAGATAGATAATTGGAACTTAAAAATAATTGCAAATAATTTATAAGAAACATTTCAAAAATTAAATATCAGAAAAAGCCATATACTTATATTTCCCAAAAGCTTACTAGAAATAACTTTAGTTACCTCTAACAAATATCGCCAACTGAGCAGTGTCACTATTATCAGTGGATTCATCTAAGGCTAAGCCGCAAACTTCACATTGCTTCAAATGATCTTTCAATGTGTGCTCAATATTTCTTGACATATCTTCAACTCTTCTTGCCACTGTCTGATGGGAAAGACTTATGTCCCCTACAAAGCCAGATTTCTCAGGGTATTCTTCTGCACAAAATATTTACAGGCAATCTTTAATAAGTTCTTCGGAAAATGGTCTTCCACTTATAGCAATTGCCCTAGATATCAAAAAGCTGACCTTTGTGGCACTATCCGAACTATAAAACCTTGTTTTCATTAGTGATTGCTGACCGGAACCTTTTCTTTTCAGGGATTCTAATCTGTCGAGATGTAACTGGCCTTACAGCTTATGATAGGAGGAATGTTTGCTGTTGTAATGCTTGGCAATATTGTACTCCTTCCACACTGTGATTTTTTCTAAACATATAAACACAAAAGAGAATTGTTATGCTGGGTTACGAAAAAATCAGTTGTCCATGATATTTTGAACTTATGTCCACCGAGTCCGCTATCTGTCTCTCTTCTCCGCTTCTTAGGGTTGTGGTATGTAGCCATCTTGAATTTTTAGACAAATGTAGAGTGTCGATGGTGGTAGATGGTGGTTGGGCCTGAGCTTCTAACCTTTGGGGCAGGCACGTGGTAGAGGTTTGGGCACTGGTTCACTGTGACAGTACTTGCTAAATGCGCGTGCGCTTGAATGCACATGCTTTGGTTGTCCCAATGAATTTCTACCCCTGTTTGCAACCGAAATAAGTGCGATTTAATTTTGTAATTGCATCAAAATTATTACCTTCATGTAATTTTTTAACAGCTTCAATCTCAAAACGGGCCACACCAGACAAAATGGCGGGCCACCAAGTGTGGCCCGCAGGCCACGGGTTGGGCAACCCAGCTCTAAAGGACTTGACATTTAGAGACACTTCAGTCCCTTTTATACTCCAGGCTTTTATTGGGACTGTTTGTATTCCTAATAGCTGCTCTAATATTGAGCACTTGTATACCTCAGAGTGTGGTTAATATAGAGCATAATATTTGCGCCATAGTTCTTTGTCTTGTGAATTGCTATGCATCGTGACAACTCACATCGCTTGATGTCATTTGAGTTTGTCTCTTCCTTGCTTTCATATTCTTATGTAACACAGTGATTAGTATTATCTCTACATTAAGCCTTCCATGATGTGTAGAATTTAGATTCATAGTAGTTATTGAGAGTTCTGCCATTGCAACTATAGTTCCTAAACATCACATTGGGTTCATATCACTTTTAACTTGTCACAAAATATAGTATACCTTTTACTTACAGGAACATGATATGAGAGACTAGGTTTTTAAGAGGTTGCCTGCTAGAAATGTAGAAAGAAAATTGTTGAAAGAATTTGGTTGAAATGTTTGCGAAAAAATGATCGTTAACCTACGCTAGGCTAAATGGCTCCATATCTCCTTCATTCTTTGACTGAACGGTGTAGCCCTTGTGTAGGTTTATGATTATTTTTTCACTATCATGTCACGCAAATTTTATCAACAATTTTGCTTTGCAATTCAACCAAAACGCTCAATGGATCACGTGGTCCTTTGCAGCAACATGCGATGTCATCATTCCATGAACGCAAGTGGGGGAAATGTCTTGTTGTCCAAGGCTAATTTGGAGATTTGCACACGCAGCGGGCTTGATATAATAGCTAGTTCACTGCTTAGTTTGTAAAAAGTATCAAGTGAAAGGGACATTGGAAACCCTAGAAAGCTCTACAACATTATTCAAATAAATGTGCTTAGTTTAAACACATTGAGAATAGATTTCAAGCAATACATTGCGCTCTTAATTACTGTTATTATGAATAAAGCTCTCAATAAAATTCTGTGATCAGCCTGCTCATGCTTGTTTCAGTAATCCTCTACAGTGGCAGAACCACCTGGAGCACAGGGTAGTAAGTTGGTGAATATAAACCCTCATGGTGGAGTAATGTCAATGACTGAACAAAGTCAAGGTTACATATTGTCTTCATCTGGGGTAAAATTCTGCCAGCTGTGAGTCAAAGCACCAACTCATGTGAGCCACAACAGAAATTCATGTGAGCTGCAGCAAGCCTTTGGCTACCACAAGGTATATTGACTCAAAAATTCAGTTCTCTTTCAGAAGGTAAAGGGGTACACTTCGGCACCAAGCAATAACAAACAATCAGCAGTAGCCCAAATTTGTTTTGGACTCAGGAAGCCAAAGATCATATATTCTACAGTGCTTAGGATATCATCTTTCCATGTCTACAATTGGAAATAACATATTAATGATGAAGGGCAAACTCAATCCAATGACATCATACAGCTTAGTGTGCGAAGTCCATACTGTGAAAGAACTTTGTTTATGACAGCCATTGTTGCTCCTGCCGTTTGTGTATCATTGAGAAATCAACAACAAACTTTGGCTGTTCAAGCATATCCACATCTTAGGGGACTTCCACTTGATGATAATCAAACTGAATCCAGTGTACTTCATGTTGATATTTTACTCAGACTGGATTTATACTGTTCCTTTATGAGAGGGGAATGCATTACAGCAAACAATGGTGGACCTGTTGTTCTAGAATGGAGATTGGGCTGAGCTTTGTCTGGAGACTTACAAAACTGCAAAGAAACAAGCTCAACATCAACAAACTTTTCCCAAATGCATGTTTTGAGTATCGGAATACATTCAGAAGAGGGAAATTCTGTTTACCAACAACTTGAAGAATAAATTTGTTTCAAAGATGGTCATTAGGAAGTTAAGCTACCATGGAAGCCTGAGAAACCTCTACTGCCAAATAAATATTTCCTATTCAAAACGAGTCTCCAAGGACTTCTCAAGAAACTTAAACAAAAGCTATTTCAAGAGCATCATTCAATCATTAAGAGTCAGGAGGAAATTTGGATTATTGAAAGAGTAGATGATGAACAATGTACAGTAGGGATGACATACCAAATCACACCGTTGTACAACAGATAAGGGCAACAACAAAGGTATGAGTTATGTATGTTGTGTCGTTTAATATCTATCAAGGAGTCCCATTAAACAACTGCCTATATGAGGAGTCATGCTTGCTAAAGACTGTGGCAGAAATTCTTGTCAGATTTGCAATATACTCTATTGCACTGACGTCAGGTCAATCCACAATTCTGACAGGGATGCCTTGCATTTTCTGTGGTATGAAGACATTGACGAATCAGAGTGAGAGTTTGTAACATACAGCTGTTGTAGAGTGGTTTTCGGAGTATTTTGTAGAACATTTCTACTGAATGTGACATTAAAGAAACAAATTGAAAGGTATTCTACATATCACGGTGAAATATGTAATTAAATCTTGAACTCCCTATACGTAGATAATATAAACACTCGTGCACAAACTACTGAAGAAACAATTGAGCTGTACAAAAAAGCTAGCAAACAATGAAGGATGGGGGATTTAATTTACAAAAGTGGAGATCAAATTCAAACAATGTAGCGGAAGAAACTATGCATGATTCAGAATCAGATGCTAACAAAGTTATGCTAGAAAGTCTGTTGGTAGAAGAAGATGACACAAATGTTAAATTGATAGCAAAAATATTATCAATGAAAGCATGTGAAGGTAAAGTTCTAGATGTTCCTTGGAAGTGGCACAGATGAACTGATCCTAAAGCTATCACATTTGAAGCAAATCCCAGTGAATCAACCAATGCCAAAGAAAACTATATTGAAAACTGTTGCCAGCATTTTTGACCTACTTCCCTTATCAGTCCAGTTAAAATTCCATTTAAGGTGTACCTGCAAGGACTATTTCTGCAACAGGTGGGACTGGATGGGTCCTTGTCCAATATTTTAAAAAATTAATGGATCTCAATGGCTAATGAACTTGAGAAGTTGGGAGGAATATGTCTTCCATGGTATTTTGATTACAGCAAGGAGAAAGTAGCTAAAATTCGGTTACTTAAATGTTGTGACAGCTTAGAGAAAGCCTATGCTGCTTCTATTAAAGCAAGTATGACAGTGAGTGATGAAACATCAGTTAAACTGGTCATGTATAAATCTAGAGATGCGCCACTGTCAAAATTAAGCATGCCACGATTAGAGATACTTTCATGCTTGATTCTTGTTCATTAGAGATAACTAATGTAGTGGCAAATGATGATATGGTACACTGATATATGGATTCAATAAGCAACCTCTATTGGATTAAGGGACTTAATGAGTGGAAGATATAAAAAACAGGGTGCAGGAAACAAGGAAGCTTGTCAAGCCTGAAATGTGGTCCATTGTGCCATCAAAGAAAATACTGACAACATACCAATGAGGAAATCCAAAAACTCAAAGCTAGCCAATAGATCCAAGTGGTGGTACGGCCCTGAGTGGCTCAAGTGTAAGGATCTACCTTGTTTTAATAGACTGAAGGAAGTTGATGAACCTCAGAACTGCTTAAACAAACTCAGAATTTGCAGATCACCAGAATCATCCACTTTGATTTCAACTGTAGAAGGTATGCCAAACATATAAGAAATTACAAGCATTGATAGATTTAGTAACTAAAGGCAACTCCTTTGCATTGCAGCATACATTTTAAGCATTATTCAAGAAATAAAGACTCTAGTAAGGGTAATGAATTAACAGTAGCTGAGATAAGCAAAGCAAAGAAGATCTTAATAATAAAAGCACAATCAAATTCTGAAGGACAATATTTAGACAAAATAATGAAACAACTAGGCGTATTTAAAGACAAAGATGGTTTGCTCAAATGCTAGGGAAGATTGAACAACTCAAGCCTTGATCTAGAAACCAGAAGTCCAATACTTATACCTAGAAATCACATTCTCCAATTTCATTGCTATGCAAAGTCTCGAGAATGTGCTTCATAATTAAGTGAAGGAAACGTTGACGGACTTAAGGTCGTTTTTGGATTGTAAAAGGGCTGCAACTGGTCAGAAGAATTGTTCATGTTTGCAAACTATGTGCTTGAATTCAAGGATTGCCATATGAGCACCTAGAAATGAGTGAATTTCAATTACCAGAGTTTCGTGTCAACAAAGATCTTGCCTTTACATCCGTAGGTATTGATTTTGCAGGACATTTGTGTATAATGCGTTATTTACATGTGCCACAACTAGAGGACTTCATTTTAAAATTGTTCCCAACTTATCTTGCAAAGCTATTTTGCTCTGTTTCAAAAGGTTTGTCTCTCATAGAGGACAACCAAAATTAGTTGTGACACACAATGGAAAGACTTTCAAGGCTGATTTGAAAAAGATAAGAAACATCGTCAACCCTGCAACAGTTAATCACTACCTGGTAAAGAAAAATGTAAAATGGAAGTCAACTTTGCAAATGCCCAATGGTGGGGAGGTTTCTATGAGCGTCTGATTAAAGGTGTCAAGCTGAGATTGAAAAAGAACATCCGTGAATCAAGACCATCCTACGATCAGATGCAAAAAAACTATTAGTCAAATTGACGGAGTATTGAAATGCAAAACCACTTAAATACCTGTATTTGAATGAGCTTGAGGGGCCACTTATGCCATCAAGCTTAGTAACAGGAAAGCAGATACCAAGCATGCGAGAATACAACAGCGAGGAAGAAGATTTCTTAAATGAGACCCCAAATGATGCGCACATTCATGAACTTGCCAAAAGTACTGGTGCATTACTGGTGCAGACGGAGAAGAGAATATCTTATGGACTTACTAGAGTATCAAAAATGCAGCGGAGACAAAGAAATAAGCCAGAGATTAACAAAGTAGATGTAGTTAGAATTAAAAGCAAGAACAACTGGAATAGACTTTTATGGAAGCTCTGTAAAGTAGAAGAGTTAATCAAAGGAAGGGACAATGTTATTTGAGGTACAAGAGTGTGAATAGCCAACGGAAATTTCATAGATCGACCTCTGCAGAAACGATGTCCATTAGAAGCTAGCCATCAGGTACCTACCCAAGAGAAAACCAGAAAAGAGGCAACAGAACTTGCAATAGAGAGAATGCAGCTAATGGACAATCTACAGGCAGAAAGCGATGGTTAGACGACTTGAGAACTATGATAGTAACTGGTCAAGGGAGGAGTGCAAGGAATTATGGTGCTATCTCGTTTGCAAATTTATTTGTCAGCTTTATTTTCTATTTTATATGCTGTGAGCAAGGGCTAGTGGCTTGAGGCTGAGGTTGTTTTTGTTGCGTTGTTGTTTTAATAGTTTTTAACTTGATGATTGCGTTGATTTGGAGTCAGTCAGTGGAGGAGAGTTGAAGTAAAAGCAACATCGCGAAGTACTTTTATATGACGAATGGATGAATAGTGATTTATTCAAAGACGAAGAAGACGTCACAAAAATGAAGAAGGCAACTCAAGAACAAGACAAAGTAGCATTGGACAATTGTAAACTATTTGCTTGGACTATTGAACGTTTAAGTTGTTTGTACATCTTGGATGTTCCATATAATTGTTTGATTGAAAGTATAGAGTCCTCTACAATGAAGAAACCACCGATATTTCTCACAATAAATATTGAGCCTGGTCTTTGACTTTACTTCACAGCTTAATTCTGACCCACTGTGAATTGTGCTTGACACCACTGCCAGAGAGTGGGACCCTCGTTTACAAGATAACAAATGCACCTATCTTTTGGCTGTGACAAGATAACAAAAAATGGAAATGTCTACAAGGTGACGATTATCTTGGCAATTCTGATCTAACTCTGTTTGCCAAATTTCATGCTATGGCATATGATACTTGTCAACCTACTTTTGGCAGCTGATATCTATCACTAACTTCTGGCACAGGAATATCCACATGCATATTCAATAAATTCTCAGTATCGAAACATCAGCGCAGTTTGATTGTAATGTTTATTATAAAAACAACCATAAATACCATTGTTGTACTGAAGAACACAAATAAAATAGATAGGACGATGTATTGTATACTATTGGAAACGTAATCAAATAAATTCGATGTAGCCAAGGCATGTATAAAAAACATCCCATATTATAGGTAACCCATATTTTCTCAACGGATTCTTGTAGAAGAAGATCATGCTTTCAGAAGCTACCTAGCAACTGTCTCAGAAGTGCCCATCTATCACATGATGAATGACGTCATGCAAGTAGTAAAAGTGATGTAGTTTTGTCCATAACATTACTCAATCTCATTTGATTGGCTCAAATGTTATATAACTAAACAAAAACACAAAGCTTTCCATTGGTATACAATTCTGGTGAGGAATGTATATTTAGATGATGACATCAACAAAAAGTCAGTAGACATTCTATAACAAAATAAAACTCTGTAAGTAGCAAAATTTATCTCCAGACTTACTAGATTTACCACTCTCTGAAGTAGAGCCAGTCCTATTTCCAATTGAGGTTTGTTTCATAATTGATTACTTCATGAATTTTGCTTTCAAAGACAATTTGAGCAAGTCCATAGAGGTCTCTGTAAAAATCAGGTTCTGACTGTCGGTGTCTCCTGGATTGTCTAATAGAATATGCCAAGTAAAGCAATGCTTGGAATTGCAACTTGAGTAATTTGAAGTCTCAAATCTCCCATTATCAATAAATCATGACACATAAAAATTTTGTCTCTCATATGTTCTAAAAATAGCAATGTGACCTGACATGCAAAGTTCTGAATGTTTTTCTTTAGTACCCCAATCCCCAGTTATTGGTCGCTTTTATTAGTTTCCATACATAAATGCTGTACAAAACGGCATGCATGGCTAATGTTGTACCAAGTATATAGAAATGCTATCTTTTAAGCCTCAGGTATAAAATTACTTTCAAATACTCAGGCTTTCAGTATAGGCAACGAAGTTGAGTATTTTATGGCTTAGAATATACAGTAGGATGTTGTCGGCAAACTGGCCTGTATATTCGCTTCGATTCTATTTTTTCTAATCTTATATAAAATATGTTTGCTTCCTTACTGCTTTTGAGATAATCATTGAAAAGTTAGTACCTACGTTTTCTCGCATCCTGACTGACTTGCAGCAAAAATTTTGCCTCATGACCAAATAATGTATTTTCTGGGGTCAATCATTTATCACCTTGAATGCCACGGTGGGTTACAATTGAGGAGGTTATAAGAACTTTCTGCAGGCTTTGTGAGGGGTACAAAATCTTCGAATTAAAACTTTCAGACCAAAAGAACTTAATGATGAGCAAAGTATGTTGAACACTAAGTTTATTCAAGCAGCTGTTATATTTTCATGAATGCTTTCTCTCCTGTAAGTTTTATGCATTGCATCATATTGCATACACTGAAGTACGCGCAGAAAAGCTATTTCAAAACTTTATCCTGTAGATAGCGTTTTTGGTATGATGTGTATTGCATATATCTCGATGAGGTATGACAATTTTTAGACAAAAATGAAAGGGGTCCTACGAAACTTTAGAACATTTAGTGAATTCTTATACACCCTAGTACCCAGAGTTATAAATCACACTGGTCAACAGCCAAAAAAAATCTAAAGTTTTTCAACTGATTTAAGGTAATTTTGATGTGCTCATTCCAAAAATCATATTGGTTTTGCTCAATCAGGTCAACTTTTTCAACTATTCACAAGTGCATATGAAACAAACCATTCAGAGGCCTGGATTTTGGACCAATAAGACATGCATGTAGATAACTAAAATGTATTTGTAGAAAGGAAAGCGATTAAAACCCGTTAGACAATCATGTCTACATGCATGTCTTTTTACTTGAATACCATATCAAATATGACATTATTTGCCAAGCACAATGGCCTTTTAAGCATTTGCAGAGTAAAACATATATTGGAGAGAAGATGAGATTCTTGGAAAAAATTATTAGCACTTAATGAAATGCTTCCTTGCACAGATTGGGCCAATGGTGATTGCAAACTGCCAAGAACAACACAATATGGCGTTTTTCTCAGGACTATCTAGGCCTCTACAGGTCAAATACGCAAGATGACTTAGGAATAACCTCTTCAATAATTCCTTTAAAGGCAGCAAATGAGGGAAAAATGATTTGGGAGAGGTAGGACACAAATATAGCCAGAGAAAAATGAAAAATAAGACTCAAGTAGAAGTGTTTCTTGGAAATAGGACTCAAGTAGAAGCTCAAGTAGAAGCATTTAGACTCAAGTAGAAGCATTTAGACTCAAGTAGAAGCTTATTTTAGATAATGTGCTGACAGTTATGCTGTCAGCAATATCAACTGCGTTGGATAGTATCATTAGTGCATTCTATGATTTTTCAAAACATTTTGGAATTACTTGAATGGCTGTTAGCTGAAATCTTACCTAAGGTTAGTGTACAGGATAAACGTTTTGTGCAATGATGATAAAATAGGGATTCCCCCTGAAGGGCAAAGACATAGCAATTTTCACAATAAGCCAATCAGAAGTACTGCACCAATAGAAAACTTTATAGGAATGGTCTTGCATTCAGACATGAAGGTGCCATAAATCTCCATAGTATATATTATTAGTTTCCATACCATTGGTTACCATAATTGGGGCAGATTAGTGGAATTGCTCAAATTGTCTTTGTGGAAGTACGCATTCCAGCTCTTGCAAGGAGTTTAATCCCTTTGAGAATATATCAAATTCAAAAGAGTCAATTGTGAGGCAGAAAAATCAAGTGAAAATAGGACTAGCTCTACCTCAGAGAGTGAAGAGGCTTTCTTTTGCATTAGATGGAGAGCCTAGTGAGTCTGGAGAGATTTTGTCAATTGAAGAATTCTATTATGATATAAAATGCCTACTGAGGTATTGGTGACTTCATTATTGAAATAAAATGGTCTTAACCAAAATTAATAAAATGATATACCAATTGAAAGATTCTGGGCCAATTAAACGAAATTAAGTAAAGTTATAAACAAAAATGTGTCATTTTTATTACTTTCATGACATCATCCATCACGTGATCTATGGGTGCATCTGAAAAGTCACCTACCAGATTCTGAAAGCCTGCTTTTGTTCTACCAAATTCAGGTGAGGAAAGATAGGGAACTCACGATGTGAAATGTTTTTCATATATGCTTTGTCTATTATAACCTGGAAATTTCTGTATGAACTCCTCCCGTACTCAATTTAATAAGAAGGGAAAAAATAGAGCCTTTGCAACTTAAGCGGGGAGAACATAAATAACTATAAATTGAAAGGAAGGGTTCAAAAAGAATTCTATGGATACTAGAAAGGCAAAGGAATATTAAGAAGGAATTTGGAGATAACAATATCAATCAAGAAACCTATGAAGACTAGATAAGGAAAAGTGGTATAGGGGAATGTTGCTAATAAAGTGTAGGTTTATCCTTAAAAATAAGCAAACACTCATAAAATAGCAAATCTAGTTCATTAACAACAGCATTAATAATACAGAATTGTCAATAGATGTGCTATGATTCGCTTATAGAAGAAACTTTTTTCCAAATGCTGCTAATATTAAAACCATATTCTTACTTTTCTTATGCATCTCACCTGGTCAATTATCTAAAGGAAATATTTAGCAATGCTTAGCAAAATCTAGGTAATTCTCGAAGTTAACATAAAACCATGAAAACAACCAAAAGCAGCAATATCATAAAATAATGATCCACCGTAAGCAAACCTGGCTCATTTCTTGTGGATTCATATTCAAAGTGGTTTTCATGAGGTGATAGGCTTCGCATATTAACTAAAAATACAATGAAAAGCATCACACGTATAATACAACTAGTCACCACAAATAACAGATAACAGTAACCATTCACTAAAACCCTTCTTAGTTGTTGGCAAATTGGGAAATGCTTATCTGTTTCCATTTCCTCCATTTCTTTTTATTTTGGTTTTTACCTTGCACAAACCAGCTTCAAATCTTTTTCACTCAGTCTTCATGAGCTACTAGCAATAACTACCCACTTAACGTAGTTATACTTTCCACCAATAAATCTACAAAGTAGGTTTGGAAAAGGTGTAAGTGGTGTTGATCAAGTTGTAGAACTAAAACTTCCCTATTTATTCCTTAAAATAACTGAAAATTTTGCTATTACTAACATTACTGAGAAGCAGCAGGTAAAAAAGCGGACAGTAAAGACGCAATTTAGGTGACCTTTAACTCAAAAAGATGAATGAAATTAGATTCCTATTTCTTATATGTCTTACATGTCGGCAAATAAAGAAATTCCAAAGTTTAAAAGTTCCTTGACCACTGAAGCTGCAGTACTAATGGTTCATTAATGCCTTCTGCCTTCTCCATGTTGGTTCCTTATGTCTTCAGGTATAACGTCCAAGATTTGACAATGAGTTGTAGTCCCAAAGGGGCCTAGCGAATGTGGCCATCATGCCATGTTCATATGACATTCCCTGTGGGGTGGCACAGCTCCCTTTGAATGTAATGATATGTGGGAATCTCATTCAGGATTTCCAAATAAAGTTTGCCATAAATGCAATGAATGCTGTAAGGGAATGGTCAGTACCTATGGCAAGGGTCGGAGCTGAAAAGAACCCAAAGGAGGATAGGGAAATTTATTCAAAATTTAAAGTAGTCTATATTTTTGACCTAACAAGTTTTTGACAGCTTCCTAGATATAACATAGTCTTTTGCAAAATATGGGCTCCTCTAAGCTTCCATTTCCATATAAATTTGGAAGCCAGTTTCATTCACCTTAAAAGATTACATAAATTGTGTGCTAGTGTGTTTGCTATCAAGAATTTCAGTCTGTATTTTCTGATTCCATTGCCTATTGCCCCTTGGTAATATCAGTAACAGTAAAATATTGTGCTATGCTAAGGAAGAAGTATGGATACACGTTGTTTTTTAAAAGAAAACTGTCATTTTGACTTCGCCTCAATCTTCTTATCTGTCCCATAACTGAGCCTGAGATTTACTTAAAATTTTTCCTAACTTTTACTGAAATAAATTGGCCAAATTGGTACACTTTGTTAATAATCTTGTATACTAGAATGTGGATTCCATCTTTAATATTGTGAATGCAGTAACGACAAAATGTCGATTTTGGCCAATAAAAACACTAAAATTTAGACATGAGCCTCGTGATTTTCTTAAGATTTTCCTAGGATCCCTATGAACCACATTTTCTTATAAACCTTTTTCTTGTAAAAAACATGTAGGGAACATTTAGAACTAAAATTCAATTAATACCATTACTCATTTTCTATTGCTACTTTGCACATGATTTGCATTGGGGACACATGCACTCGCATTAAGCGGGTACCTACTGCATGTCATTCATACTAAATTATCCAGTTGATTCCAAGACAAAATGAGTGCTTTTGATTCTGCTTTCATACCTCAAATCTTAAGCCAGACTCACTGCCTATCAACTAATCCTAGAGCTAAAACTATGGGTGGCAAGCTCAAAGAAAAGCATTGAAACTATGAAATAATACACTTTCTAAACAAGGCTCCTACTTGTCCACTATTCAAGTGTTGTTACTGTTGTAAGGAAGGGGATTCCCAAACAATTGAACCAATTGGGATTGAACATATTAGCATTGAACATATGAGAGCTGAATTTAAGGTAATTCATTATTGAATATAACTAAATTTTGCATTAAACAACTATTAAGACCAAATTGAATGAATTCAGATTATATTTAACTAAATTATTGAGCAACTTTTAGAATTGAATTGAATTCTACAAGGATTCAATATTGATATCAATTGGTAAGCTTACCCAAGATATCATTTAGGAGCATACTCTCTAAAATGCTGAAATACATTCATTTTGCACTCGTAGACTGGGTTAGAAATAATATAAAACTGGGAAAGGCAGTTGAGGTATCAAATATTAAAGGTACTTCTAGGAAATTATTCTAAGACATTTTTGGGAAGCTTCACATTTTTTTCAGGAGTAGCCCTAGGAGGTAAATCTCATTCCAGGAGTTTCAAGGGGCTTTCATTCATAATGGCCACCCTGTTTACCAAGATCAAAACTATATATCAGGTGTGCTCACAATAACACTACAGTGTAGCAAAGAGTATTACCTGCATGTCACCATATTCAATTCCATTGTGAACCATTTTCACAAAATGCCCAGCTCCTTCCTCTCCAACCTGGAAAAAAACACCAAATGTTTCTCCAACCTCGTCTTCCAAATTAATGAAATGGCTTACGATTGATTTTGCCAATACTTTATTGGTAAAAAGTAATAAATGTATTCAACTCACCCAATCACAACATGGTTCACCTTCGGCTTTTGCAGCAATTGACTGAAATATTGTCTTTATATGAGCCCTACAGCAATGAAAGCAAGAACAATAAATCCTTATCATAGAGGCTATGTAGAGATGCGAAGAAAGGCTATTCCCCCCTGTCAGCAAACTCTACCTTAGAAGTTACTTTCACAAGAACTAAATGAAAGGGCTCAAGACTTCACATGCCATCTTTGCTGCTCTTCACCTGCAATATAGTAAGTACTAGAAGATCCTGTTCAAAGCTATACTCTAGTGCAGGGGTCACCAACCTTATCATAGATGGGGTCTACTCTAAGGTCATCAAATATTACAAGGGCTACTAGGTCAATTATGATAATTAACATGCCTAATAAACATAATTTTTTATGTTGTAATACCTGCATTTGATCAAACGAATGCATACATATCTACGCTAAGGTCGATTTCCATTCACTGAAAAGTGCGCGGGCGGGCGCAAAAAGGAACCTTGTTGGAAACAGAGCATGCGCGTTGTCCCCTCTGCATCGAAGTGTTTGCGGGTACTAGCGGAAAAAACAAAACTCGTGAAAGTCAAATCAATCTAAACTCTCTTTGTACCCTTGGTAAGTGAGCCAATCAGAATACAGTGACTGTGAGTGGAAAGCAGGGCAGACAACAGTGATATTGTGGATTTGGAAAGCGACCAAGCTTCGTTTGGGAAGTTTATTCAACTTTATTCACTGCAGCAAAACCAAATTGAGAGAAATAATGCTTCACTTTTGGCTCAATCCAATGTTCTCCTTCAATCAAGTCAACTTCAAAGAGTCATTGATTGGGCTTGTAAGAGCGTACTCTTCGATATGGGATATCACGTCTCCATTATACAAAGGTCAGCAAAGGAAGAATCTAGTTTGGTTTTTTTTCTTTTGAAAAGCTTTCGTCTGTGCCTTGAAATTCCTAGGATTTAGATTTCTTTCGAAGTATCCATAGTTTGTAACCCGCAGTCATTTTGCTTTGCTTTAGCTCACCAATAAATGGAAATGATAGTACCCGCTCGTATAACTTTCGCCGATCGCTAAATCTCCATCCGCCCGTTCACTTTTCAATGAATGGAATTCGGCGTTTAGGTGCGAACAGAGCCATTTCTACCTCATTCTCAACGCAACATTGAATGGATTTCAAAAACTGCTCAATAGTAGTAAAAATAGAAGAGAGGTGGTTCAATTTGGTTATAAATTTAGCATTAATTCAAATTCTTCTTTACATAAAGCAAATTGAACTAATATAATTTCCAACTGCTTGAATAGATTCAATTTATAGCATTTTACTTACAGTCCTAATGTTATACAAAGCAAAGTTTCAGCTAATGAGAAGTTTGTCACTCTTAGTTGTCTACTAGCTTGTGGTATTTTGGTGTATAGTTGGACACTGCCACTTTAAGTGACTCTTGCAAATGCACACCAGTTAGATATGTTATATGCCTATTTTCTATATTGATTATATTTGAAAAAGCAGATTCACATTGATAGGTGGATCCAAAAAAGACACAACACTTTCATAGCTACTGTACAGATAGGTTTGTACTTTTTTTGTCCAATAAAGTCCAAAAGTTTGGCTTATCTAAATGGGCCTTGAAGTTAAATCATTTTTGCAAAGTCAGTATTTCCACTTCTGATCGCCCTACATCCAAATTGAAGGTTTCACTAAGACTCTCAATCATACTGGTGTCCACTGACATAAATGGATTTGATACAAATGAAACACAAGACTCGATGTGATGAAAATCACCAAATGGGATATCAAACTCTTCCATCACATTTCTAATCAATTGCACAAAATTTCCGATGCTTTGTTACATGCCACAAATGTAGAGCATTATCAATAAGAACCTTTTTAACAAAGGAGAATTGCAGGCTACTTCTTCTTTGAAAATGCAGAGACAAAATGTTCGTCTTAGCCTGAAAAGCTCTGACAGTACCAATCATTTCATGATCGTACTGTCTCTGTCCTGCAGCTTACAATTCAAATGGTTCAGCTTCTCCGTGACATTTGTTAAAAAGTAAGGTCAAGCAACCAACTTGTATAATCCAGAAATGCGATGTTTCCTTCCCTGCTTTTTAACAACTCCTCTATTTCATTCGAATTGCTTATAAATGTATAAAGTAAAGAATATTTGGTTGACTTAAGAGAGTTCCACAAAATAAAAGATGCAAAGGTAAGCAAAATTGCAACGGGAGATTTAGTACATGTGCAGGAAGAAAACATGAAAAGAGGTTGCTGGAAGACAGGAGTGATAGAGGAGCTAATTAAGGGAAGAGACGGAGTGGTAAGTGGTGCTAAGGTTCGTAGAGCAGGTAGTAAAAACGAAACAATAAATCGTTCAGTATTAAAATTAATTCCTCTTGAAATTGCTTGTTCAGGTTATGATAAAAAAGAAGGGAAGGTTGAATGTGATGGAAACAAATAACAGGTGAGTATTGAGAGAAGTGAGGGTACAAACAATAATAATATTGAAGATGCTGTCTGTTTCAGAAACCAGTCACCCCGCGCTGCTGCTAAGGATTCCCGCTGGAAGTCCAAAATAATGCTTGACGCCTAGGGGGTCAAGGAGGGGGTGTATTGCGAAATCCTGCAGTACCCGCGCGTACTTTTGTAGTTTAAATAACTGCATAGAGCTGTTGACAGGTTTCATAAAAACCTCTTTTTTAATTCGAGACTTCAATCTAGAACCTTCGAACGATCGTACCATATAGCGTGTGTAACATGTGCTTTTGAGTGTGAAAATTTCGTCGAGATGATTTCATGAGTATTGATAACTGAAGCTGAGCCGTGTTGTTTTGTCTTTGAAGTATAATTCTCTAACAACTATCCAGAGGAAAGATAGAGAACTTCAAGATCCCTAACAGGTACTTCTCATTTGAAATATTCAAAAATGAGAGACATATTACTTGCCTTAACAATTTTCAGTTACTACTTTTGTTAAACCAATAACTAGCGTCCCATTTGCCTTTGTTGAAGCTCAATTGATGGCTTTAACATGATAGCAAATGGCATCATTCTGCTAGATAGATTGTCATTCCCTGTAGATTTTGCTTTAGCCTTGTAACTCTCCATAAGGATGTTGTCAAAAGTTGGAATTGTAGCAGCAATCAGAAAGTACATTCCTTCGGAATTGTACTAATGTTTCACTGCTAGTAGTCGTATGAGAGTCTATCATGATGCGCAAAGTTCCATATTTTATGTTTAGAAGAGGAGTGTGTTGCAAATGATAACCACTCCTACGTATGTCTTGTTCAGAGTCATATGGGCACAAGTTACAGTACAGTGTGCACTTCTAATACTGTCAACCATATGTTTGTTTTTGGTTGCATGCAGTTCATTGCATTACAATACACAATTGATGCAGATGGAAAATTGATGCAGTTTATCGCAATTGTTCAGATGGTGTTATTATTATTATTATACCTTGCATACCCTGCTATTTTGCAAGAAATGCTACTCTGATATTGATTTAATAGTGCCAGTACTGAATTTTCTATTACTGTATGTGGCTGTATGTGTTTTATATAACCATGTCCACGGCGAAGTAAATGTGCACTTTTAACTGGCACATGGATTATATTCATTCCCTTACCATCATCTTTTTGCTACATTTATACGCTTTGCTACCAAGTAAAGTAAATCAGTACTTTGTGTGGCCTAGCTTGGCCAGTCATGCTTTTACTTGAGTAAAACCCAGGGAGCAAGAGTATTACTGAAGTTACTGTCACATTGTTAACAATACCTTCCTCAACTACAACAGCATTGAGCTAAGCTGGAAATAATATTTGGCGTACTGGTGAAGTCATTCCTCTTGAACTGAAACATCTGTTCATAATTATTTAATGTACCGATGATGATTCTTCATACTAACGTATTTACACAGGTGCAATATATCACAGTGCTACACCTGAGTGCTATACAAATGATTATTACACTCATTTGATGTCGACTGCAAATCTTGCCAATCAGTTTTATCACCAATTTATGAGTATGATTTATTCTAATAGCATCAGTGCCCACCGTTTTGTTTTTCTCTCTGCTGCATGCGTCAATTCAATTGCAGTGATTTATTTGTTTGAATGGTCATGCAGGTGCCATGCTTGGTGCATGCTATCTGCCTTGTGAGAGATGCCGCTGTGTGACATGTTTCTTTCAGAAATTTCACCAAAGACACCAAAGATCTGACTATTTTGTGACCCTCATTTGCTAAAAATAAGATGGTCTCTAAAAGTTGTACATGCATACCTGGGTCTCTGGGTTCATAAGTGTCTCCAACAGCATGGTATCATGCACCAATGGCCCTGCCCTACTATTTGAGACACTTTGCTTCATACAAGCATTTTTATCATGTAGGTTAGCTCTTTCCTGAAATTGCAGTAGAGAAGTTGTTTTTGCAAATAGGTTATGTCAGATTTTGTGGATGGTATATTGAGTCAGTGGGATTCAAGTATTGGAAATGTGTTGCCTTTTAATATTGGTTCTAATTACAGTGTATTCCACCCTTACAATATTCTGTACACATTTATTGCAGTACCCTTTTTCCTAGACTATGCAAATTTTAAGGTGAAAACCTACAGTTTAAGAGAAATATCTGTTTGTTCTGTACTCACATAGTGCTGTATTACACTGCAGCTTCAGTCCAAATGTCTGTAGTATTCACAGGAGTATTCGCCAATTGCATGGTTTTCCTTGTACCAGCTCCGGGAATACACCATTCAACTTGGCCTGATTGGGGGGAGGGGGTGAGTAACTGTGAAATTCATTTGGGTGCATGGTTTTGGCTGACCACTACTTGCAGTACTTAATGTCTCATACCAACAATGCATCACTTCTGCATTGAGTTTTAACCTTTTAATTTATTTCTCAACTTGGCAGGAAATGCTGATCCCTTTATCAAAAGACTGGTAATATAGATCTATATGATGCAATGTATCAAATGAGAAACTCCCATTCTATACTTGACGCTCAATGGTTAGTGTAGAACAGCATGATTGATGGGACTGTAGATGACGTGTTATCTAGAGAACTTTCTATGTTGTTTCCCTTTTATTTCCAGGCTATTGGGAACTGCTGGTATTCCTTCTTATACTAGCTGTTATATCTTAGAGACATTTCTAAGTATTGGTAATATATGTATAACGATATGTGACATCAGTAAGTATGAAATAATTCTTCATCTTTTGAATTGTTTCTATTTATAATGACAGTTTACATCACTTGATGTCATTTGATTTTCTCTATGCTTTGCTTTCAGTGTTATCTGCCACAGTGCTTAGTATTTCCTACATGACGTTTTGCAGGAGGTAGGGAATTGAACTTCATTGTATTTTTGACAGTTCTACCATCAGATTAGCTTCGTATGACTTTATTTTTTCACAGGATTTAGCACATGCTTAATGTGCAGGAAATCAATATAAGATACATGATGCTGAAAACATCATGGATAGATAACAGCAAATGACACTCTGCCACGCATTTTGATTGAGTGATGACATCACATGTCACTACAAAGAAGCATGTGGCCCTCTGTCATGCTTGGTTGGAATGCAGAACAAAATTGTTGATAGAATTTGGGTGAAATGGTGGTGTACAAATGCTCACAAATGCTAGGCTACATGGTTCCACATGTTCCTTCCTCTTTTATAGAACCATACAGCCTAGTGTAGGTTTGCGAGCATTTATTCACACTGAATTTCTGTCGATAATTTTGTTCTGCATTCCAAATCTGCATGACAGGGGCTCACCTGCTCCTTTGCGGAGACCATGATGTCATCCATCAATTAAAATGCTTGGCAGGGTGTCATTTGCTGTGATCTATAAATAATGATCTCAGCATGAACAGGCAAGTGGAGACATGACTTTCCAAGGGTAATTTGCAGTTCATATTGGGGGATTGCCTGGATGTAGTGAGCACCCTTTAGAAAGTCTCTATATTACTCTCAGGTGCCACACGTCTCTCCCCTGCTTACTACTTTTTCGACTTTTCCAATCCCTCCGGACCTTATTAGGACTCCACCGTTTATTAGTTTTAAGAATATTGACTTTTCCTACAAACTCCTCCTTTCACTTCCTTTCTTTGTTAGTACTGTTTAAGGCCAATTTTCATGGCAAAATAGCATAGTGCTGTATATAATTTAGTTTTATGCTTTATGACATGTTTTTGTTCTTTTCATTCTCGTATAATAATTTAAAGCCTTTTCTCAAATTCTGACCCCCATTTGTTTTGACCCCCAATTCATTACATTTCGGATTTTTTCCGCACCCCTCTGTGTATTAGGTTTCCTTATCCATTACTCCTTGCCCTTCAGTACACTAGGATAACAACTTTTTTACAAGGAGAGATGTTGTTCCATGTTCTTCACCTGTGAGAGCAATAGTAGTACCTGTTTGCCTACTTCAATCCGCTAAAACCGATACTATGTTTTAGTGCACTACTTGGGGGCTTTGCTATTAAGTATCATAGAAGCTATGTGGTCATGTGTTTACTACCCTTCACTTTTTAGGTTTCTTCTTATGCACTGCTCTACAAATTTGTTTTGTCAAAGGAGCCCAACATCGCATTTGTTTGTGTGTAGTAGAGAACATCCCCCCCCCCTAAGCAGTATGGGTGAATTTGTGCAGTATCTAGCCAATTCTATGTGATTTTCTAATGTCTGTTATTATGGGTAAAGTTTTAGGCAATATGTAATTTCGTTTGGGTGGCCGTTTTGCTTGTTGACACTGCTATCCTCACTTTGCAAGTTTACTTGGGTCAAAGAAAATAAGATGCTGAGAGGTGCCAGTATTTTCGTGACAGTTGACACTTGCTGTCTGGTCAGGAAGTTACATTTAAATGTATATGGAATACTGACGTGCACAGAAAGTAAATTTGTGAGTTGTTTATCTAAGAAATGAGTATACGTTCTCCGGGAGTTTCCTTTTGCGTTCAAGGATAGAAAGGGGGAATTTCCTTTTTTCTTTTGTTTACCAAAGGTTTTATTCTGTGTTGGGTGCTCTTACATTTGGTCATGGCAGTTGGTTTCTTGATGAATTGCTGATGTATTCAAAGGTAAAGTTTCCTACTTAGTATACTTTAATGGGCTTTTTCTTTATACTGTTTTTATTGAATTTTGACTTTGCACATGCACAGTAACGCATTGCGGTCCCCAGAGCTTGCAAGAGAAAAACCCCCAAGTACTTGGTTTTCCACACGATGAGAAGTAAACTAGGCAACCAAAGTGATTTTGGCATGACTCTTCAACTTTTATTAGCCTGCTTGTGTTTCCATATCATCACAGTAGATTGTATGACTTTTCTTTCTTAAAAGGATATAGTATATACTTTGCATGGAGGAGAATGTTATGAGAGACTAGATTTTTAACAGCATACCTGCTAAAAATGGACAATCCCACACCTGGCACATCTGCAAATGAGCCTTGGAAAGACAAGACATATCTCCACTTGCCTGTTCATGCTGAAGCGGTGATGGATTGACAACAGCACATGAAACTGCCAAGGGGCACATGACACACTGCCAAGCATGGTGATTGGTTAATGACGTCACATGTCACTGAGAAGGAGCATGTGACCACCTGCCATGCGTGGTTATAATGTAGACAAGAAAAAACTGTGAAATGTGCTCGCATACCTTCGCTAGAATGCAGGGTTCTATTTTTCCTTTTCAACTCCTAAGGCTGGTTTTCGTTTGTCGTAAATCATCGGTAACCACAACAGGTCATCTATGTCACCAATTATCTCACAAAACAATGCTTTGCAGGAAAAATCAGGAATAGTTCGGTGGACAAACTCAAACATGGGGGATGAAGAACTTGTATTGCAGGGGCATTGTTTTGGATGCTGATTTTAGAATTAGCATCAATAAATTTCTCATAACTATGCTACCACTACCTAGTAACAGTTTGGTCACGAAAACAATTCTGAACAGGCTTATTCATAAAAATAACTCGGGTCTTGTTTTCATAATAATATGACAGCAAGTAACCTACCATGCCTCAGGTGCACCACCAGGCATTAGTGAAGGCCCATAGCGAGCACCATCTTCACCACCGCTAACTCCACTACCAACAAACAACAAACCAATTTCCTTTAATGCTCTCATGCGACGCTAAAACAGAAACATTTAGTGCACTATGGACTGTAATAACAGTTACCAGACAATAGGACAAAACTGTAACAATAGCTCAGTAAATATTGTGAAAAAATCACTACAGCCTGCATGAAGTTGAAACAGGAGTTTCATGTCAGATGAAGAAGATAACAGCACCAGATTGCTTTCATTCTATCTACACTAACAGCTATGTTCACCTTCAGAAAGCATGCACCAGCTTGAGAAATCCTGAACTCCTCAAATCGTCAATCCTCAAATTAGTTCCCCCTCAAATAAGCCCCCACCCATGCATGTGTTTGTATTTACTTTAGAGTTTGATAGTACTTTACAGTGCTAGGAAAGAAAAAGTTATTAAATAATTAAAATTATCCTGTCCATAGAAAAATATCCTATTGCTTGTATGTGTAGCATCGAAAACAGTTTATGAGTAGAAAAGTTTCAACTGGATTATGGCCTACTACCAGGACATCTTTTTAAGCCTCCCTCAAATAAGCAACCCTTTGAATAACCCCCATGTAAAAATCCTAGAAACAAATAAGCCCCCAGGGGGCTAATGAGAGGATTTAGAGTAGGAAAGGGGGCAATGTAAGCACACTTGTAGAAATGAAGTGTCACTTTTTTGTAAGCACATTTCAAGAAAATATGGCGTAAATTAGAAAAAGAAAGCCTTCACCAAATTTACATCAATGGTTAGAAAGTGTCTTCTTCCTTAGCATTCAGCTTTCCACTTTTGGAGGGCACAGTAAAATAATGATAATTGCCAGGGTATTTTGGTATAGTTTCAGTTGGGTTGTGCCCAATTCTTTTTTTTAAACAATAATGAGATAACTACATAAAAATAAATATGTACCCTCAGAAAAACACATTATTCATTCACTTTACCTATCATTGAAAAAAAGGAAGACCTATGTACCCAATAGAGAAGGGAGCCCATACAGGCCAAAATGATATTGACCATCATTGTATGGACCAAGTCAAATGGGAATCAAGTAGCTTGTCCCTTGGGAAAATCTCTTACAACCGTATATTTTACGTCTCAGGGAGACACCAAATTTGAAAATAGAAATGTTCAACTTCTAGATAGGAAATGGTGGACGTGATAATTGACATGCAAATCAACATTTTCGATAGAGCTTTAGGCTAAAATATATTCATAAGAATCAGAATGATCTTGACCATTAATCTTGTATTAGGGGGCATATGCTGGCTCAAATTCTTTCTAGTTCCAATTGCACTTCGGGGAAATGGTTTTATAAATGGCAAATTTGTCCTTTCACTTTCTTTAGTACGTAAACTCTATAGGAACTTAAACTCTATAAAAAATAAAAGTAAAATGCTCAATAAATTACATAACTACACAAAAGGGCAGTGGGGAATAGTATTAATAGTATTAGTCTAATGCTATGTTTTAACAGATAAAATTACTCCCCATAGAAACGATTAACTAAAACAAACATACGTTTTTAACAAAATAAACACACTGCAGCATTTAGGACTTGATTCGGGGAGCGTATAGCCGCAATATCGATTCTTCTATCCTACTAATCCCTGTTAATTGATGTTCTACGTCAATGCTTATTGATAGGCAGCCACAAATTTGCGGTGGTATTAAATTCTACAATCTAACACTATTCTATCATCTTTCTCGGCTCCTATGATGAAGTGCCTATTGCTTTTATTGCCATATATGACAAGGCAAGCTAAGCAATGGCATTAGTTTTAGAACACTAATGACATGCCTCTTCTGAGGGATAATTCAGGCCTAAGGTTGCGCTTTTTGAAAACAAGAATGAGCGAGTTGGAGAAGAAAGTTGTATCCAGGGAGATTCTCATACTTTTGACTGCTATCTTCATATATATCTCGCATACTAGCAACGACTTCAATCTAAGACAGATGCAAGGCTGTGGTAGAAAAGCGAGTTGGAAGAGCAGTTCTTCAGACAACACTTGTGAGCATATTAGCAGATTTATAGTGGTACTAACATAAATAAACAGTTTTCATAGTTTCCTTGTGATATCTTGTGATGGGAGATATTCAAATGGAAAATACTTGCGCTCATTTTCCTTTACAGGTTTTAACAACTTCTATAAACGATCAACTTTAGTCTTATATGTTTTTGCTATTTAAAATACTTGAATTATCCATCTGATACGTTAAATTCTTCAGAGCCTTTAGAAATTTATACTTTTCAACAAGCGTATGCGATTTTATTTTACGTTTCTCTCTGTTGACTGATGCCATATAAAACAAAAGCCGAAGTATGCAAAACACAAGACACCATTTGCAAGAATTTGATTTGCGATTCAAATCATTTAACATACGGTTTTCAGGAAGTCCGAGTTACATTAAATGTTTCACTAAAGGGACTGAGAACAATGGTATGATTTAGTGAATGTCCGAGCTATCCGGGGTATGATTTAAGCGAAGTATTTTGGCTTGATACGGTCATCAAATCCAAGGCCAAGAAATCCGTACAACTAAGTGAACGTGATTCTACTGTACTTGAAAGCAGCTACACATTTGCAGTAGTATTAGAATTGTCAAGCTAATACCATTCTATTGTCATCCTCGAGTATTTTGATTATGGTCCTATTCCTTTTATCACCATATATGAAAAGGTAAGCTCCCCAATGGTACTAGTTCTGGAAAACCAATACTAGGCCTCTCGTGGAGGATGCTTCAGACCTAAGATTGCGCTTTTCAAATGCAAGAATGAGCTAATTTATAGAAGACAGTTTCTCATAATCCTTTGACTGCTATCTTCATTACTACCTCACAAAGTAATAATGACTTATAGGAAAAACAGGTGTTCAGACAACATTTGTGAAACATTTCTATATTTTTACTGTTGCTAGCATAAATAGACAATTTTCACATTTTTTCTTTGGATACCTTGAAATAAGAGGCATTCCAATGGGAAGTTCCCTTTCATTTTACTGTAGAAGTTTTATTATTTATGCTATACTTCTAAATAGCAACTTTTATAATAAGATAGATATTCTTCAACCCTTGTGTCTCATTGCTTTTTCGATTTACTGTGATCTAACTTAAACCAATTTATACAAACTTCTACCCCACTTATATTGATTTTTAGAGGAATTTTTTAAATTCATTGCATGCTCCGCTTGCACTATGAAGGCCATCATTGTGCAGCTGTCAATTGTATTTGAATATTAAAGGCTAATAGCATGATTGGCTTCATTGAGAATACGATGCCACTACAGTACCCTGAGTCCCTGAGTAATAGCCTCAGCCCCTTATATATCTCGTCCTTCTCTTTCCAATATCATTGTCTAAACTAAGGAAACTTATAACAGACACCAAATTGAGCGTTGTGCATACGAGCAGAGTATGGACTTATGTCTAAGTTCCTGGCATCAAATGGACGGCTTGTAATAAAAAACATGAAAATATTACTGCCAAAACCTGACAGGTAGCTCACCACCAAAGGGACAACTTTGGGTTCCATATCTATGTGTCAAATGAAAAGCACTAAAAGTAACGACTCTCACACATTAAATATGCACAAATTTCCATAATTATGACATCATCAGCTCAAATTCTATATATATATATATATATATATATATATATATATATATATATATATATATAAAAGTGTATTTATAACTATTAGTTCGCACATTAATCAAAAGATATTGCAGTAATCTTACAACTAAATTAGAATTTTCCTCCTTTAAGATAAAAAACCTGATGAAAGTTAAAGACTCTGTGCCTAGATCGCTCCGTTCTTGTGTTGTCTATAACTTTACGTGTGCGAGATGTAATTCCGTATATGTTGGTGAAACGTGCTGACACATTTCAACTAGAGTTCGAGAGCATCTTTTCACAGATCAAAATTCACACGTTTATAAACATCGGCAAAATTCTAAAAAATGTAAAGATTCTTGTGATGAGAGCTGCTTTAAAGTTATAGACTGGGCTAAAACGTACCATCAACTTAAAGTTAAAGAGGCTTTACATATTTTGTGGGAGGGGCCCAACCTAAACAAACAGGTTCAGCATTACAATTTCTCCTTATCATTCTAGCCCTTTCAACGATTTTCGTTCTCTTGATTATTCGAATTATTATTTTTCGTTACACCTTCTATTGATTTTGCAACGTTTATTAGTGTGTTCCATTTAACAATTCAGTATAGCAACTGAAGATGGATAAAGAAATATCCGAAACATGTCTTGTAAACTGAAAATTCTTGTCGTTTTTTTTGCGTCTGATCTCTGATATTATTGGCTTGAGAAATTTTGGACGAAATATATATATATATATATATATATATATATATATATATATATATATATATATATATATATATATATATATATATATATATATACACACACACACTAGCCTTAAATAAGTATTTCACCACCGTATGCAAAATGGCAGCAGCAATACAGCATATTCTTATTAGGCCAACAGTAAAAGTGCAGTAAGTAGAGTTATGTAACACTTAAGGTGATAATTTCGGCGGGAAAATATGAAGCTATTTGCTGACGCCATTTTTCAGGATAATAACAAAAACAATATACGTCGTACGTTTTCTACAGCTCAACAAATGCGAAATGCCTAAAACCAAAAAATTAAATTTTGAGCAACGGATAGCGGTCAGATATTAGAGAGAAAATGGCTTATCTTATCGTGAAATAGAAAAACAAGTTGGCTGCCACCATTCTACAGCCGTGAAGATTTAAAAAAAGTTTGATACGACTGGCTCAGTTGAAAACAAAGAGAGACCAGGGCGTCCAAACAAATTCAATGAAAGAGGAGAACGAGCAATTTGTAGAGCTGCTAGGAGACTAAAATTTTCAACTTTAACGAATATAGTATCCGACATAAAAATTTCGCAGTCGTACCAAAATGCCACTACAGACTGTATAGTTTTCAAAGGAAAAGAAAGCCTTATATTTCCTTAAAAAATAGAGCGTACTGTCGTCAATGGGCAAAGGTTCTCAGTGAATGGCCAGCTGAGTACTGGAATGATGTAGTACAGTTAATGCCGTTTTGGCCTTAAAAATGATTCGAAAATGCTTAGGGTTTGGCGTATGCCAACGGAAGCCTACAAACCAGAGCTCTTCCAACCAAGATTCACCAATGCATTGTCAATCATGTGCTGGGGATGCATTGGCCCTAATGGGGTTGGGAAGCTAGTGATCTGTGACCAGAAAATGAATGCCTTAAGTTATGTGTCAATGCTGCGAAACAATTTACCCGAAAGTATTCTTGGCATCTATGGTGATAGAAATAGGCCATATATCTTAGAACAAGATAATGCACCACCACACCAAGCCAAAAGCACGAAACACTATTTGCAGTCCCAGGGAATAAAACTCCTCTCTTGGCCTGCACAGAGTCCTGATCTAAATTTGATCGAAAACGTTTGGCAATTTATAAAAAACCAACTTAATTTTGATCAAAGAGGTCCTCCTACAACCAGACATGAGTTGATTCTACGAGTTGAGGAAGTTTGGCAGCAAAGTCCAAGTGACTACCTCCAAAAACTTTACCAGTCAATGCCAAAACAACTTGCAGCAGTACAAAGCGATGCGTGGTTATCCCACAAAATACTAACAATACAACAATAACTAGATCTGTTACTATCAATTAGTTTAAACTTTTGAGTTTTGGAAATATTGTGCATTAGCTGGTAGAAATTTCATTGTATTCCGCTTATAACTAGTTGTCTAAATAATTCCTTAATTTTCTTCGTGCGATTTTCGGAAGTCCATAACTCGACGTCATTTTGGATAAGGCGGTGAAATACTTATGTGAGGCAAGTGTATATGTGTGTGTATGTGTGTGTGTGTTTCTGAAAGTAGGAAAGCAAAGAATGTAAACTTACATTGGAGTCCCTGTACTCTGAGTTTCCTCCATCAATAACTATATCCCCAGGGGATAACAGTGGCATCTGTATGATACACAAAATCACAAAAATCATTTATAAAAGAGGCAATCATAACATACCAGTGTAAGGATAGAGCTCCCCCAATAGGGCTCTACAGTAACAAAGTACTCTAAACTATTCATGCATTTATACTATCCTAGGTCCTCCGAACATAACAAAGGCTACTAGAGAAAACGATCAGATGTTCTTGATGTGAAACTTCAAAAGCCACATCGTTTCAGGTGTCCTAGTTAAAGCCACTTCACAAATCAGCTCATTTAAATAAATCAAAATATTGATTCTAATGGTATTAAACAATCATATGTAGTAATGTAAAAACATCCTCAATATGTAAAAGCATACAAGTTTGTTAATGAATGAATCAACTGCAGCACCAGCCTTCACCAGCAACATTATTTTTCTTGGTAGCTTCAACTTGGAGACCATGTCTTCAAGAGAAGTTGCACCAACAATCATGGTTCCTATGAAGTTATATAACAACTTTACACAAACACGAAAATCAATAAACACAGTAGACAAACATGATGTTGGGGAAAGAAAGTTGTGTATTATTTTTATGCCATGCAACTTTTAAAATGTTGTTGGGAAATAACAAAAATAAATGAATTACTTTACGAAATATTCTTCGCGCCATTCAATGAGAAGATAAGAGTCATTCCACATCAAACGATGGTGACATGTAACCTATAATGAGACTTGGCGGAATTTTAAATATAATAGAGTGAATTATGGGAATAGATTATTCCCCAAACTTGAGCACAATATCTTACTTCGTTCCATAGTTCTGATGTGTCGATATTGCGCGGATTGTAGAGAGTGGCATGGAATTAGATTTGGCTCAGTTTTCCCTCATGTTCATTGTCAAAATGTGATGCAAGAGGACTACATACTGCTCTGAAAATTTGTATCATATACATTATAATAGCACTGATTGCAAATATCATGTTTACACTAAAGCTTACGTAGAGTAAGTATGATAAAATTGTAATATAAATTGGTCACTATGGAAAGTGCAATTTGCGCCACCATTTTATGCTCGAGACTTTCAAGCAGGATGTCACACAATCTCGACTTAATTATCATATAGGTTTACAATATCATGTACACATGGAATGAGATTTCTAGAAATGCTTTCCTTTTGTATATGACGTCATTAGAAATTATTTCACTTTGAAAACTGATGCATTTTCATCAAAGGCAACCTCTATTCAATGTTGACATACTCATTTGTAATCTGCACTCTTGGGTGCCTAATACATGGGGGAGGGGTTGAAATAATCAGTAGGGCTGGAAAAATCTCCAAAACTTAATTAGTAAGGGGTTGGAATAATTGAGGTGGTTGGAGAATGACCAAAAATGTTGCAAAGGCTTTGGTTTTTTATCACAAATTTGTATCAAAGTAACATTGCCAATTTCACAGAAAAAACCAATGCTGAACTTTCTTACAATGCTTTCTACTTGCAGGCCAAAGTATCTGCCCCAAAAATTGCCTAGGCTGAAACAATACTTCCAAACATTAATAGATGGGGGTGGGGGTTGGATAAAAATGTCCTGGGTTGAAAATTTTGGAAAAATAAATTAGCAGGAGGGAGTTCTATTAGGTACCCAAGGGTACTCATCTTGCGTTAGCAATACACCACTTTAATGAACCACGTACTTCGATCCCGAGGGAGGACTGCAACTAGTTCTGGGTAGTAAGTTCAAATATTTACAGTGGTGTTTTGATTGCAAATCAAGCCTGGTGCAAAATTTTATATTGTTTTCAGTGGAATTATCACTCTTCTTGTGGTCTACTATCTGTGGAACAGCTTTTTTAAAAGCTTTTACAAGTGCTCGTCTCTGGTTGGTCACAGCCATATTCTGAAACGTTAGAGTAAACCAGATCTTGATTAGAGACAGCAACGCAGAACGTTATCCAGGATGAAAGTTGATGAGATGAAAGAGTTATTGCAACTTTGTGGCCTCAAAATGAGCAGAGGCAAAGAAGAGCTTTTTGTTCGAGTCTTTGTCTCCATTGAAAACAATGTAAAAGTTGTAAAATCGGTAGAGGAAATGCAACTTGAAATTGCTAGTCAATAAAAACCCGAGCTGATGATTGAAGGTATGAGAATCAAAGATCCATTTATAATGCAGGGTAGGTGGATTAGCGAGGACAATAGAGTAAGGTACTGGCCTGTAACTTTGTATCCCGACATCTACCGAGTTTTGGCATTTTATCCAAATGAGTTGTCTAGTGACGACTTAAGTAACTATAAGTCATCAAAAGCATACAGTTATCATGCAAATGGTTGATAGTCACCATTAGTCTTCCACCATATCAGCAGTAACAGCAAATACTGTTTTCTGAAGGGAACTAGCAAGCAGTTTCACTGCATGAATCACACTCCACACAAATTATGGCTGTGCCTTTTCAAAGAAAATGGAAAAGTTTTTCAGACATATTGTACATGTATGGCAGGAATATCTCAGCTACACTTGTTGAAAATATAACAAAGCAGGATATTCAACAAAGTAAACTCATAGCAAGAGCCCAGAGTAACAACACGCTATGCTTTACTTACAGGCAACATTCAATTACTGCATCAAAGGCATATGATGTAATGACCAGGTATGTTACAATAAGGGGATCCGATAATAATCTTGATGGATTCAGAGCCATTTTCACTAAGACATCTGGGACAGTTAGGGGAAATCCCGAGCCTTGAAGTATGGAAAATCCATGGAAGCTGAGGCAGTTGGATCTTTAACATATTGCTTTTCTAAGATTCAGAAAAATGTTAGTGTCAGAGCATGGCTTGTATTCTCAAGAACTACCTTTTGTTTGTGGCAGTCCTGGCAGACATATAGTGCTCTTGTTGTGGGAATTCATGCCATGAGGTGAAGTGCCCTTTTCTATTTGCCACACTATACATATTGGTCCAAGTGTCAAATCGCCAAATCCGAAATCAGAAAATAGTCAAACAAAGTTAAATACAAGACACAAATACTACACGGAATGTCAAGTTCAACTGGCTTGTTCTGGAATTTGCCAAAGAGTTTTCTGTATGGACTCCACATGGGCATTCTTGTGAAAAAAATTGACTTTGACAATGACTATTGGCTTTACTTAATAGTTGATTTCAATGACTTTTATAGAAACTGTTATGTTCCATCTCTCTTCTGAGCATTGACATAACGTATATAAGATACTTTGATGAAGGTATATAGCTGAAACCTGCATAAAAGAACCAAGGCTTCCCTAAGGGGTCTGGTTAGACTCCTAACTAATGGAATGCTATTCTTTATTCCACTCTGTAAGACTTTTAACAAGGTTCTCACATAAATCAAATGCTTTGCATACATTGACACTGTTTCAGCACAAAAAATCTTGATGATTCTTGAGAATACTTTAACGACAGACTTCTTATTTAATACCATTATCATCTGTTATGTGCCTTTAAAACACCAAAAAGCACATGAAAATTATTATTTTTCCATTTTTACCCTGAATTCCCTTAAATCTACTTTACATCAACTATTCCTTATGTCAGCCTCCTTGAGGTTCGTATTTAGGGGGTTCCAGTAATGAACTTTCAGCCTCACGCTTCTACTACAACTAGTTCTTTCATGTCAGCTTCTACTAAAACATTTCATATTTGCTTTCTCTATGCATATATATATATATATATAT
>WIPJ01067638.1:558624-569710 GCA_018155075.1 Cassiopea andromeda | reverse complement strand
CTACCACTCCCCCCCCCCCAACATGTACGAAATTGTAAGAAAGTTGTTCATTCTGCAGGAGATTTACCATCCCATTAATCATAGTGTTTTCCATGGCCTTTTCTTTAGCCATGGTAGTTGGTCAAGTGATCAAAACGCCCTCCCCCCAAAGGAAAGTGTCTTGGCACAACTATTTTCATTCCCTCTCCACCTTCTCCCCTTCAACATTCTTTTTTCTTATATCACAAAAATAAAAGTATATATATAACTAATTTAAGTTACTGGTGACTGCAATAGATAGAAAGGACATTTTGTCGCGAGTTCCACCCACGACAGTCACATACAATTATTATACAATGCAATTATAATAAAACGAAAATAACTACATTACAAAACAGAATTCAGCATTCTCACCAGTTTCTAATTGCAGTTACGGAGACTACGAGTGAGTATTTGCTTTATAATACTGAAACACTACTCAAACCATACACAAAATATGTGAACACTCAGTTCATTCGACTATACAATTTCAAAATATACAGTTTCTGATATCTCTCCTTCACACAACCTTATATGTTCGTTTGTAAGTACTCACGTGGCTTGCAAGTTCCGAATCTGTTTACTTTTATCTGGGGACCCTTACAACTTTTCATTTTTAAGGCGCATAAGTTTGGATATTCAACACCGTCTCTTCCGCAAACAACTGAAGTTAAATCGTCTCCCTCCTGACAAGCATCTTTGCATATACATTCTGGAGTGCCGTAAGAGTTGATGATGCATCTCTCGTTGAAAGGACATGTAAATGATCCGCAAGGGTCTTTCTGTCCTACAAATATTATATTCAAGAGGAAGGTTATGTAAAAGTTGAAGACTAGAGTTTTCTTTGACTTCAAAAGTCGTACAACCGCTTGGAATGTTGTGGTCACAAGGGAAATTGATTGAAACGTTTTTTCATATTCAGCAGACTTTGCTGAAACAATAGTAAGCCGTTTTTTGTTGTCTCTTGAAGGGCACATGCAGTTGTTTTGCAGTTGTTGAAAATTATTTTACGAATACGTAAGATATAGAAGAACAAGTTCTATCTGCAAAACTTTTGATATTGGACAATATTTGTACGTTGATATTTACATTTATTAAATAACCTTCGTTGATTTTTCACTATATTTATTATTTTCGGTAGTAATAACTAGTTTATGTTTTTGTATTGTTTTTAATTGTAGCAAAAACCTATGCGAGAGTATATTGACTGTTTTTACGACTGCATGAGTGCTTCGACTTGTTCCATCTTCTCATTTGCGTATTTTTGAAGGAACGTTTCCCTTCAAGATGTACATCATGATCAATGGCTACAGGCTAAAGCCTATAGTTTGGGAATGATGCTGTGCCCCATATTTCATATTCAATGCATCCTGTATAACAATGGTTCCCAACCACCGTGCCGCGGCACATTAGTGTTCCACGGAATGATTATTGATGTGCTGGGAAGAGATTTCACTTTTGAACTTATTTCAAGTGATTTAAATTTCCAATAGACAATTGAAAGTTAGTATATCGAAAGTTAGCATATCGAGTACAAATTGTTCATGTTTTGTGATAGGTGTGCCGCAAATATTTAAAGAGCTCAATAGTGTGCCGCGATATAAAAAAGGTTGGGAACCACTGCTGTATAAAACAATTTTACACATAACACAGCTTCCTATCTATCCAATACAGATTTTTTATATAATTTCTAGGGTTCAATGCAAAATGTCTTGTTTGTAAAAGCATAGTAAAAGCGTAAAAAAAGTACATAGCATAGCTTAAGCTTCAAACCTTGATTGGCTAACAAATGAATCGCCATCGAAGGATTCCTGCCAATAAGTTACACTATTTACCTTCAAAATACGCTTCTCGAATGAATTCTCGTGACGTTATTGGCAGGAATCCTTCCATGGTGATTAGTTTGTTAGCCAATCAAGATTTAACACCTATGCTCATAGCATACAACACAAACGGAAGAAATTTGGTTCACTATTCAAGAGGTTCAATATGATGATTTAAATGCAGCATAAAATGCAAATATGGGAGTCAGTGGCGTAGCGTGACCTATTCGACTGGGTTATTCTATCATATGTTTCTATAAGTTTTTGGGTGTGGCTGGGCGTGGCTTCTTGAGCCTGAGCATAAATATGGTAAAACAGGCTGCTTAGTAGACATCCCGTATGGAAGGCTTTTTATCGGATAACAGGAAGTACGCATCACAGCCGAAGTAGTAGAAAATGACCATGTCAAAAATGTGAACTGAACACTTAACTACGCAAATGTTTTGAACTTTAAAAGACCAAGGAATTTGATAACTCTAGGGAGCTGTTTGAAATCTATTAGCATTTACAATTTAAGCAAAAATACACATTATAGTGTCCTTCCTAACCAGGACGAGCGATTCACACGGTGAATAAACTGGCCTAAAGCGCCTTATGTCAGAGAGGATAATGAATAACTTACCTTTCACTGGTCTTCACAATTGCTATTACCAGAGAAATGGCACACAAGTGCAATTATAGATTGCTTACTGAAAAATGTATAATCACGGAACTCTGTTTTAATTCTTCCATAAGTACTTTTGCATCCTTTTCGACAACAGGCATGATCGCTTTCATTAACTTGGAACTGAGACTAAGGCCGTGAGTTACTCAATCACTAACCGAGGCTGGACGCTGGAAAAAATTCTGCGTTCAATCCCATTGTTTTCGCTGATTAATGAGAAATTTATTGATTAAAATGGAGCATTTCTGATTGGTTGAACACCGTCCAGGGTATTTACTGCGTATTCGTGACAGGTTTAAGTTTAACATGAAGTTCTTCTTTCTCTCTTAAGGCCTCGCAGCATCTGCGATCATTATATTGAAGTTTAGAAGAACTAAAAGGCTGAAAGGTAACTATATTTGCTATTTCAATGACCATTAACATTGCAGTTGTTCATTTTCTCTGAAAATTGTAGGGTATTCAGTGAATACCTTGAATACCCTGACGCAACGCCACTGATGGGAATGCAATGGTGTGACATTAGGGATAGTGGTATGACACGGCCAAAGTAGTATACTTTTTCCACATAAGAAAAAATGTTGTAAGAAAAGGAGACTAAAAACGCCAAAATCTTAAGAAAATCACAAGGCACAAGTGGTGAAGTTAATTTTTTTTCTTGCAAAAACTCAAATTTACCGCATTCTTAAATTCGCAATGCTAAAGATACAATTTAATGATCGAATTTGCAATATTGATAAAGACAGGGTATTCCTTTTTAGTAAAAGTTACGAAAATATTATGAAAATCCCAGCTTCAAGTTTGGAAAAAGTTATGAAAATTGAAACTCATGCAAAAAAGTGGCTGCCTTATAGTAAAAACGTGTGTCAGCTCGACTTCTTTTAGGGACAATGTTGGCCTATGGCAAAGTATAATAAGTAACCAGCTTGCATGGGATGCATGACTAGGAGAAGAAAAACCAGAAAAGGTAGCACTAGAAAGTTGGTCCCTTTTGTTCCTACACTCCCAATCAATGTTTCAATATGCACCCCACTCACATTTTATCGGCTGCCACCAAGTACTACATTATAATGATTTAGCTAAAATGCATAATTATACGTCATCATGCGAAATTTCAAAATGCAGTGCATGTTAATATATTGAGTAGAAATGGAAAGATGTATTTAAAATTGTATTCGAATTGAATGCACTGAAAAATGAGAGAATCATACCACAGAATGCACAAGTTCGACGACATTTGTTTAGCATTGAGTATTTGAGCTTCTTGCATAAACCATAGTAAAGAGCAACTTTGCATGTTAAGGGATCTTCATCTTCACAAGGACCTGTAAAATATCATCAAATCAGATGAAAATCAGTCATAGACTTGAAGATTACTGCACCGTCAGCAAATTAAACTATCATAGCTTGTTGTGTTCATTCAAGTTGGGGGGCATCCATAAAGGATGTCTGCACTTTGGGGGAGGGAGGGGGTTGGTAACAACGTGGACAAATGGGAACAGGGGAGGAAAGGGGCTTAGCTGTAAGATGGCATCCTTTTCAGTGTAGTCTCTGTAAGAGAGAAGAAGGCATTTGCAGCTCCTTTTATATCATCATCTTCCTTTGTTGAAGATTGAAAATAAAGAAGCAAAGAAGAAATAAGTACAGTATGTATATCTTTATCAAAGAGTTTTTATTTTTCCATAGGTTTTGAAGCTTTATTGGCCTTTCAACTCAGTGTCCGCAAGGACAGGGGAAGAGAGGTTGATAAGTAAGAAGCAAACATGCGTAGACAGGGGGGAGGGAGAGGGCTGAAAACTTGTGAAATGTGCGGACATCCTGTATGGATGACAAAGACCGGGTATTCTGTTTTAGCCAGTTTATTCAAGTAAAAGTTAAGAAAATCTAAGCCTCAAGTTTGGAAAAAGTTAAGAAAATTGAAACTCAGGCAAAAAAGTAGTTTTCTTATATAAAAACGTTCATCAGCTGGACTTTTTTTAGGGACAATGTTGGCCTATGGCAATTGTGATAAGTAACCTGGTGGCATAGAATGCATGACTAGGAGGAGAAAAACCAGAAAAGGTAGTATCGGACGAACAGACATTTGGTCCCTTTTATTCCTACACCCCCAATCAATGCTTCAATATGCACCCCACTCACATTTTTTTATTGGCTGCCACCTAGTACTACATATGAAACCTATCACTGTCAATTTTCGCATAGCTGCGCGTCAAGACAAAAGCAGCAGATAACAAGGACAATGGCTTCAGGCCGAATGTTGGAGAGTAGCCAAGGTATTCTAGTCTCAAAAGTTCTGAAATTTTAATAGTAAATCCCAAAAGCAACACCTTCATTGAATTGAGAAATTTCTAAAGATTTGAATGAGCTATTGCTTTATGGTATAGTCGGCAAAAAAGCTCCATGCTTTGGATGTTTTCTAAACTCTGCAGTTTACTTAGGGGATTGACTTGAAAATGTGCGCATGGTATAACATGGGCCTAGAAAGTCTCAAGTCCAAGCTCGTCTTCTCGTTCAATACAAAAAGCAGCATGCTTATTTTATTCATTAGGTTTTGGTAGTCACTTTGATTCCAAGTCTATAAACATAACTGCGAAAAATCGAGTATACTTTCACGCTTGGAAATAGAAGCATTGGATAGAGATAACATTGGATTGCAACATCAGTTTCTGACATATATTTGTTTGAGTTCAGCTTCATAAAGCGTCTTGTCTGTTTTTAATACATTAGGAATATGCCTCTTCACTTCCTCTTTATGTGATAATCGGGAACACTGCTCATCCACGAGTCCAATTATCTGCTTCGCTCTGATCTCCGAGTCGACATGTTCTTCGATAAAGAAATCTGTCAAAAGGGTGCCACGCTGTGAAGGCGAAATCTACCAGATAACTTCTGTTACGGGACTTCATGCCAGAGAGAAATGATTTCTTTGATTTTAATTTTTATTGTGCACATATAACTTTTTTAGCATAGAAGATTCTTTGAAACCTAAATCCACCTACAAATGACGTATTTATACCTACCAATTGCCATTTGTCCCGTAGGTACTTCCCTACACCCTATCAGAGGGTCAGATACCCTGCTATAGGTAGAGGACCCTAGGAGTTGCAACACTGTCTGTCAGCCATACCACGCACCGCAATGTCTTCTAATTCATAATTGTATTCGAATTGAATGCATTGAAAAATGAGAGAATCATACCACAGAATGCACAAGTTCGACGACATTTGTTTAGCATTGAGTATTTAAGCTTCTTGCATAAACCATAGTAAAGAGCAACTTTGCATGTTAAGGGATCTTCATCTTCACAAGGACCTGTAAAATATCAACAAATCAGATGAAAATCAGTCATAGACTTGAAGATTATTGCACCGTCAGGAAATTAAACTATCATAGTTTGTTGTGCTCATTCAAGTTGGGGGTATCCATAAAGGATGTTTGCACTTTGGGGAGGGAGGGGGTTGGTAACAACTTGGACAAATGGGAACAGGGGAGGGAGAGGGCTTAGCTGTAAGATGACATCCTTTTCAGTGTGGTCTCTGTAAGAGAGAAGAAGGCATTTACAGGTCCTTTTTATCATCATCTTCCATTGTTGAAGATTCATAATAAAAGAAGAAAAGAAGAAATAAGTACAGTATGTATATCTTTATCAAAGAGTTTTTATTTTTCCATAGGTTTTGAAGCTTTATTGGCCTTTCAACTCAGTGTCCGCAAGGACAGGGGAAGAGAGGTTGATAAGCAAGAAGCAAACATGCGTAGACAGGGGGAGGGAGAGGGCTGAAAACTTGCGAAAATGTGCGGACATCCTTTATGAATGAACCCTTGGAGTGTGAAGGTCGGAGAGTCTTTCGCAGGAGCTTGTTTTTGGGAATGTATTCATCATCATCATTATTATCATTACTCGTAATTCGTTACAACTATAGCTGTTTAAAAATTAATTCAGACCAGCTATTAAAACAAAGCAAAAAAACAAAGATTATACTATAATACAAATGGAACAAGAAATGTTTGTTTACAAATTGAGCAACGGCATGCTTTGCCATCCCACTTTGCGATCAATTTTTGAATTTTATCATGGTACCAGCTCTCTTTATTTCATCCTTTAGAGCATTTCAAATGAGACTACCTCTAAATGAGACAGAGTGTAGTCCAAATCTATTTGTTTGTACTTGTGGAAGCCTGCATAGTACCGTAGTACGGAGATTGTAAGGCCTATTCTTTTCTACGAAAAATTCCCACATATATCGAGGATTTACTTGATTGGTTGTCTTGTAAATGTCAGCCATAAAATTTTGTAAATTCTTTTGATGTACAGCAATGCTTCCATCTTTTTCAAGGGAGCTGTCCAAATGATGAGGCATAATCTTCATACAATACCCTCAAGGCACGTTTATTTTTCCTGTTTATTTCTATGTTTGTTAGCAGATTTGCTACAGAATATCATATCAGAGGACATTAGGAAAAATTTGACATGACAATAGATGTTAGGAGTATTTTGGCTTTTTCTCTAATGAGGAATGGTCTTATTCTCGAAAACGCACATAGTTTTTGACAAAGCTCCTTAACAGGCATATCAAAATGTGATTTGTTGTCTATTTGGACGCCAAGTAATTTTACATGCTCATTTTGATTACCTTTCTGTTTATCAATATTAAGGCAGAGGGAATTGTTAATCTTAAGACCCAAAAACATCAGCTGGATTAGCACACATTCCATTTTCTTTGAACCAATTAAGAATTTTTCCAAATCATCTTCTAGCGTTACTGTCACTGTATCAATAGATCTATCGCATGCATAAAATTGTTGTATCATCTGCAAAATTGCAAATTTCAGACTCTAGATCTAAGTAGAACATATCGTTTATAATTATATTAAATAATAGGGGACCAAGCATAGATCCCTGTGGGACACCTGTTGAAATAGTTTGGAAAGTACTATATGCTGAACCTACTTTGACTCTCTGTTTCCGATTAGTTAAATAACTCTATATTAGTTTTAGTGCATTTTCAACCCGTAGGCCTCCAAATTTGCTATGAGTAAATCGTGCAGGATACACTGTATGCATATGTCTGTTTAATACAGTTATATGATCTGGAAAAATCAATTTGGATAGTACCAGCAATCCTATTAGTACCAAGGGACCTTTTCCAAGTTTCGGTTGCACGAAGTAAGGCATGCTGTTTGCTATATCCTAGCCTGAAGCCGGATAGTAAGGGAGATAATATTCCATTAAAGTGGCTGTTCATTTGTAATGCCATATTTCTCCGCCTATAAGCCCAGGGCTTATCTTTGTTCGTAGAGCTTTTTTGGTGGGCTTATCTACGATGGGGGCTAATACAAGGTGTAAGAAAATGTTTAGTGAGAAAGTGATTCAAAATTCTCAGCTTGCTAGCTTAAAAAGCGATGGTAATATTATCTTTGACAACAATCTAAATAATAAATGTTTATGATCAGTTCGTCACTAGTTACACTATCAGTTTCACTTTCATTGTCACTCCTTTCAGTCTCAAAGTCCAGGTGAGGCATTGAGTTATCTTGTACCTAACAACTCTGTGGTACAAACGGCAAGAAAAGAATTTTGGAGATTTGCTAAGAAAGGTACAATGCTAATCGTAAATTCACTCTTTCCTTCGATCTACGAAGCAATCCTATATGACCTATCTGCTGGGGGGGCTTATACGCGGAGAAAAGTATGCATTAGGGAAAAGGTGGGCTTATTTACGGGGTGTTTATGCGCGGGGGGCTTCTAGGCAGAAAAATACGGTATGCATTCTTGTGCGATCTCGATAATCTTAGTGGGTATATCTCCACTGGTGGATTTACTAGTATCTAGTACCTCGACAAACTTCATAATCTCCCATGGATAAACATGTGAGAACTCAAACTTTTGTTGGAATGCACTTAAACCAATGGTGGCCACAGGGCTAATACCCTCTATGGAGCATGCAGCAGCTCTAATACCCTGCTTTCCATACCGTAGTCTCCTGTTGGAGTAGTCACCCCACCCTTGTTGGAAAATCCATGGTGTCATTCCTAATTTACACTTTCTATTCTCGTTTTTTAATGTTGCAGGACATTCCTTCTAGGCAAGGTCAAGGGAATGCACAATTCAGCGCTTATTGTAGTGAAAGAAGCGTTTTGAGAGACTTCTAGAACAAATATTGCAATTTACTTGTTTATTTGTATGCGCTTTTGAAAACAGAGGACTACTTTGAGAGAAGTATCTCACTAGTAAATAGATGTAGAAGCTGTTCTGAGTTTTCCTCACTTTTTCACAAAATATACGAAATTGTTTCCGAGTGACATTCCTATTAGCGGCAGTCTTAAAAATTGAACAAACTGTGAAGTTACGGACGCCCCCAAGAAGTCATTCAATAGATATCAGGGAATAAAGTTTGTCATGGTACTCCTAGTCATGTATCTTGTATCACTGATGTGAAAGTATGTATTAACTACCTTTGCTCTGCTGTAATTGGTAGTTTAGGCTTTGCATAAAGAACTGATACCTCAATGTTGATGATAGTGTTCATCATTATTTGCAAGGCTTGTCCTAAACGCTGGATCTCTCAGTTAATGGGATCTGTTATGCAGTCCTTTATGGTATATGAATAACCAATGGTGTAGAGCTGGTTTAATAACTTAGAGGCTCAAGGTAATGTAATGTAATCGATTATTTCTGCACGAAAAAAATAGCCCTTCAGCAACTAAAATATTACACATGCATATATACACTTTAGAAAAAACATTAAAGAAAAAAAATTAACAGGCATTTTGGCAAGTAATACTAATATTGCTGCTCAAGCAGAGAATGCTGGCCTTTGTTAGTGTTGCTGTCGCTGTTGGTGCTGTCGTTAGTGCTGTTGTTGCTGCTACTGTTGTATTTGTTGCTGTCGCTGTTGTTGCTGTTGTTGATAGTGCTGTCGTTGTTACAAAAAGAAGTGAATTGGAAGCCTATACTTTGAACGCACAACAATAATCCCATCTGTAGAGGTTTATTTCATTTCCCTTCTCTTTCACTTTTTCAAAGTTTCTTATAACGACTAGGGGCTTATAAGTTCCCAAAGTTCCCAAAAGTATTAAATGGAATAAAAAGGCAGACTGAGCTCCCGAGCTCTCCCAGCTCCACACCAATATAAACAGCTGAAAGTGTATTAATAATATTGGTCAAATGCAACTATTGCGCATGCCCAAATGCTTTGACTTACGACAGAGGGAGCATGTTTTCTTGCATCCTTTCAAAATTGCACGTTGATTCGAATTGCAAAGTCCTTTGCTTTCGGCCTTTTTGCAGAATGGTTCGCCATTCTCATCCAAACACGATTCTAGAATAGTATGAAGATTCCTAATTACAATGAAATCAATAGGTGACTGAAACTATGAATCGTGGGTAAAATATTGTTATGAATATTCTGTAAGAAGTGGTTTGCTTTGGTAGTATGTAGCAGTCAAACACTCATAAATAAAACGCGTGTTTCCTTCACTATCTCTTATACCCAACTGAAGTCTAATTCTAATCACGTGTAGGATCATTCTATTCAATCAATCACAAGTAATAATAAAGTACGAATTGATCCATATTGACTTATTTAAGGCAATTTTCCTAATGTTTGTTATGCTTACTTCTTCGTTGTTTTGCTTTAATTCGTTATGTTGAGTTAGCCTCGGTTAGGAACCTTGGTGGCAGATAGGAATAATGGCGGCCATAAAAACATGGCTTTTAGGAGAAATCGTACACTGTTATACGTATGACAGTACAAACAAAAGCAATAATTGGTAATACAATAATTATGTCAATCTAATGCACATGATATATTAAAGGTACTCTGATAAGAACTGTTTTCTGCTTCTATATTCCACTCACATCTAATGCAACTCATACACAGAAAAACCCAGTACGAGCCAGGCTTTCATAGAATCTCCCTGCCGTGGTCCACAGGAAAGCCGAGTCCGAGACGCTGCTTAAGATAGTGAAGCGTTAGTTAGGAAACAGTTTTCTAAGTTATACAGAACCTCTCCCTAGGTAAATATGAATGTTTCCAGAATAAAAAAGACGCTTAGAGTGAATCTCTTTACATCCTATACCCACTTCGGCACTAATGGGATTTATTTGTCTTGAAATAGAAAAGTATCATTTCAACAACCATCCTTTATATCGACCTAATGCAAATAACCTAATGCGGATAATCTTTAATTTTGGTGATTAGCCTGATTTGTGTTTCCTTTTTGTGGATTCGTGAACCCACTTCGCATTCCTAGAGCTTCTGAAAGATTAAAAGTAACACTGGCTTATTTCAAGGAATGTCCTATATGCAATTAGATTTACTGAATTTCAGTATATAAGCTTCACATTTATTGCTGAATAGCTACTATACTTTCAATAATAATGATACTAGTGAGTAAGTGAGTAGCTTTTCTCTGCTCTAAATATTAATATTCGCACACTTTGCAGTAACTGCAAGACAACATCCTTTTACGAGCATGAAGGAATTTACCCCCATTAAGAAGTTGCCACTATCTTGAGCATGTTTAGCCTCAATATTTATACGAAAGATGGTTTGGTGTATATATATATATATATATATATATA
>WIPJ01067638.1:534336-546190 GCA_018155075.1 Cassiopea andromeda | reverse complement strand
ACAGTACACCCGGTAGAATTTAAATGCAGTTTGTAGTGAACGTAAACATTGTAGCCAAGGTAATTTCCTCATCCATTCAATTGTAACACAAACATCAAACAAATCCAAACAGTCACCTTTCCAACAACAACTAATTACCCATTGTTTCGTTTCGTAGCAACATTTTGTATATATGTGTGTTGTTTGTTTTGTGTATTCAGTCAGAACTTAGTCTACAGACAGCGTGTATCTCTGGCTCCGTGTCCTCTGCACGTAAAATAAGGCAACAGTGAAGCATCAACGAACCAACGAGGGACAGTCACAAGCAAGTAAAAATAGGATGAACACAGTCTCCTATAGGTTAAAAGCACACAATAAGGAAGAGTCAATACTTTTTACTAAAACAGTAAATAAAACAAGCTTTAATGAATTCAGAGAAAGATTCTAGAGACTTGAAAGCGTCTGTACAGCTTTTTCCAATAACTATTCGTCAAATAGCATGGAATAGAAACATTCTAGAAATGGGTGTGTCCTAAGTTGAGAAAGGGCGTGGTCCCCAGAATTTCAAGCTTGAATCCGTTCACTTGATTCGCACCTGCGACAGTGCATAGAAATTTAGGTACTGACGGGGGCTCAGTAAATTTGTGGGAGCTACAGTCCCCCAAGCCACCCGGTAGTGCTGTCATACAGCTAATTTGTAAATGTAAGAATGGAGCTATAGATGGAAAATTAGGACAGACAAAAACTTGCCAAAGTACTTGTACCTTGTATTAGGACTTCTCGCATTTCGATATTTGGTATTTAGACTCACAGTGCTTGTGAAAGGCTGTAGAAGTCTGTTTCGTAGCGCGTTGGTATTTTAGGTATTTGGACTCTCAAGGCTTGCGAAAGATTGAGAGGGCCGTTTCACATTAGTTGTTTGTGAGATACGTCGATGGCTCGACTGGAAATGAGCCAACAGAATCATTACAGTTTCCAGGAAAGGTAAGCATATGTGTATGTCTTTACTTTCTATTCATTGAATTGTAAGACGCATGTACATGTCCAACAGTATTTCATATTAGTCGCTAAGAAATAAGTTAGGTTAGGTGTAAGTAATACAAACGTAGTGATTTCGTGAAGCTAGGCACACCATAGGAAACCCCGTAAGAGTGACTGTGCAATACGCAACATTCCAATGTATAGTTTTAGGATGAAGGATTATTTACCCTTGCGTTATGCACGACTAGATTAGGTATACTAGAATAAACTAGCATTATCATTTTATTGCATATTATGCTGAGTAACGATTACTCTATGTCGTCAAAAATGCTGATGCATCCTAAATCAGTATTTCTACACTATTTAAGTGCACCCCTCGTGGTAAATTAGGAAGCTTTGAAGAACTAGAGAATTAGAGTTAGAACTATGTGAATCACGAGTTAGAGTTCTTTGGTTCAATGGCAACGATACGAATCACCTAACCGAACAATTTGTACAGTTAAGTTGAAATAAAGATAAAAGTTAATAGCTATTAAAATGTCTACTCTCTCTACTACGATTCTAAAGACCGCACGTGCATCAAGGAATCCTGGCCAAGTATAAAATTCGCCACCGAAGAAGTGCATAAAGAATGCCATGATGATGATTATGACAAAGGACGAATCGCATTTCAGAAACATGCATTTTTTCATTCATTTTTTTAAATTTCACAGTGCCATTCCTGCTTTGAGGTTCTGAGGGGGCCAGTCAAAGGTTTTCATGGGATGGGACCCTAATCTTGTTGAATTCCTAAGCGCCCCAAATTTTCCTATTACGCCACTGTTTTGAGAGACTCCCGTGCAACCAAAATATCAAATATATATCAAATATCAACACTTTTTTATAGTTGGTTTTGAATGCTAGTTAAAAACTAATTAATACCAACTATTTATTTACAATACTACTTTTACATTATTGGATTTAAAATAAATAATTAGAAAAAAAAAGATAGACAACCCATAAAACCAATAAAAAAGATCACTCTGTACACTACAAGTTCCCACGGCATCTGACAGCTTGTTAACTAGTTGGCATGTGCCCCCTCCTCATGTACTCCCCGATTTCTACACCTACTTAGGATCAACCTGATCTGATTTTGTGTTATTAATGGCTGGGTTGGTTTTGCATTGGTGTGTTTTATTGAAATCCATCCAAATCAAATGGACTCTAAGACTGGAACAAACAATGCCTGTTATCATTTCCTTCTAGGTGGTTTGCTAAAGGACCAATTGATTGACCTTTTCCAACACCTTGCAGGTTACCGTATTTCCTCCGACAGACACTGCAGCGTTTGTTGAAGTTTTAGGTGACCTTTTGCAGCGTGCGTGAGAGGACGGCGTGTATCAACAACTTTTACTAAATTACAACGTTTATTTGAGACTAATTTTTAATAATTTAGAGACAGTATAAATATGGTTAAACACAAGATGCGTCCAAGACAATTCTGAAGCTATAGTAGCCAATTCTTAGCTGTACTTTGAACCCAGTGAAATTTAGCAGCTAGCTAAGTAGCGATGTTTTAAGGTGCTATTAGATGAGGATAGAAACGAACGATAAGAAGCCACATGAAGATTTGAACAATACTGAAGCACGCACCCTTTTTGGTTCCCATATAGCAATTATAATTTCTCAACTTGAATGAGCTGTTAAGTGGGACAGAGCTCTTTAAATTCCATCATTTTTAGGCCTATAGCAACAATCTCGGACTTTAACAGGTTAGTAACAATTTGATTTCTGTCTTTAGCCTTTCAGGCAAGATGAGTCAAAAAATTTATCTAAGCGATTTTATCACGAGAAGCCTTTGTCACTTTTCCCAAAGGGGCGAGCACGAACCTTCTCTTATTTGAACGGCTTGCCACTTCTAATTTGGCGAGTTTTGGCAAGTTTTGACAAGTTTGATCAACATGTAGGCCAAGTTTTCCTAAGTTTTACAAGCTCAAATGGCAAGCCATTTTTGCCTAGAAACATTTTGGCTAGAATATAGGCAAGCAAAATTCCAAAAAGCATACTGGCGCTAAATAGCTACTTGGTAACCAGCGTTAGGCACTGACTTACTAGAATGGAGGTGTGAAGTGTGGATTTCCAGACCAACAATAACCCTCAATGATTGAATCCTCCTTAAACCAACAATTCCCTGTTTCACCCTCATAAAGATACGCCACTCACTACACACCCCAGTGACTCAGTTAGCTCACTGATATCGACAAAGTCACCTGCAAGTGCCATCTTTCCTCCATTTCTTCTCAAACTTTATCTCTTGATTCCTAAGTCTGTACTCTAGAAAGTTCTTGGTGGCTTTTTTCTACAGCCAAAGTAACTGATCAATTTTAGAAGAGTTAGTGGGGTGCTGGCCTGAGGGAATAGTTTTTCAGCACACTACTTTGCAGAATTCGTTCTGCTAAATCTCTTTCTGTTTTGAAAAGCTCACAAAGCTTCACCATGGTCTGGAGAAAACATAATTCGCTAATTAAATTTTGTAATATCCAAATTACACTTTCTCTGGCCTTGAACGCACTAGAAATAACCTTGAAGTAACATCTCTTCACCTATTGTGTACTTGATCCTCGAGCTAGCACGTCCTGTCAGCACTCGTTGCAACTACATGCGTTCAAAAAACTGGGTGCGTATGAGGTCTGAAAGAATCTATAAAATCCTCACAAAGAGAGAAGGGACCGAAGTGCTGCCTCAGGCCCTGCTGACACTAGACCGAAACAGCACGTAACGAAAAGGAACGGACCAAAGTGGTCCAACAAACAAAGGCATTTTGGCAGGTGTTCACACTGAAAGGATTAGCAGCGTTGCGTTCCCATCCGAAAAGTGGAACGCTCAAAAAAGTGAACAGCTCCGTTCCGTAGAAAGGAACTGCACGCTGCTTATCTAGTGTGAACACTTTTTTGGCCAATTCTGTTCTGTATTGTGGCACTATTTTCTGTGTTCTTTTGCAATAAGAGTATGTCAAACAATGGCTGAAAGAAGCATGTTTCTTCGAGTTATAGGAAATATTCATTATCTGGTAGCCGTCCAACTACAAACTACTGCTTTTATGACTTTAAACAGCATAGCCTATCACCAAAGAATACAAATTACTTACCATGGATCAAACGGCATACAGAAATTATAAAAGTGTAAGGAAAAGCGTGAATTGGTAGTTACAGTTATATCCAGGATATTACAAAACCAATTTTATGGAAGACAACGTTATGGCGGCGAACTTAGATTGTTCACCAAGAACGCAGTACAAATGGAGAGGTGCTTGCGAGCTAGGGATTTTCGACCATGTCAGTTGGAGCTTGATAAATGCATTTGTGAAGCAATATCGCTTCTATTTACAACATTCCATTTGCTTTCTGAACACCTCTAAAAACAGTTCCATTATATTCCGTGCCATATTGAATCATATCGTTCCGTTCTGTTTTGTTCCAGTGTGAACGGGACCTCAAAGCAGCACATTCTATTCACACTCGCTCCCATGTAAACATAAAGTGGTGGGGTGCTAATGTAAAACAATTTGGATTATTTTAGTTAAGCATAATTATCGCTTCATGTGCCCTACTGTTAGTGAGAGCTGACTATCAGTTCACACCCCACATACAAGTTGTAGTGAGTTCAGGGCCTTTATATCCTTGCTGATCTTATTGCTCTTTTGAGTCTATGATCTTCTCAAAACATATCGATTCTATGTCCCATTCTTTGCATGTCTAGCATCACACAAGACTTACAACTAATATATACTCAATACTTACATATTTATACACAATCTATGCCCTTTAAGAATAAAGTCGATATCATCTTTCTCACCGGTGAATACAGGATCTCATAGTAACCTAATCAATCAAGCAGAATTTATCTCATCGCACGAGCTGTTCCTTCTAGCTGAAAGATAGATGCATTTTGCTAGTACTTAGTTGAATATTTCTTAGTGATACTCTGAATATCTACTGTCTTTGCAGTGTCATGGAATAATTAATAAAGATTGTTTGCTTGTTTTGCGGCATTTAACTAGACGTGGTCACGTGCAACCTCTGCATGTTGATTTCAAAGTCAAAACTTGAAATGCCAGCTGATTGTAAAGACGTAATGCTGGAAGCACTTGGACATGAACTCAACAAAGATGAATCAGAAATCTGCTAACTTTGAGACATCGAATTCACTCAAAACTTAGCTTCTCAATTACAGATAGTAAGTAGTAAGATAGGTTAAAACTCACTAATATTCACTCTCGCAATACCAGAAACTGACAAAGCAACACATAATGCCAGAAATACCATTGAATGAGCCATTTTGATGTGATTCACTTCAGGACAAGATTCGATGGGGCGTTTGGCCGTACTGTCGTTCACTTCAACTTTGTCTGGTTAGATGTGTTAACCTGGGCTAGCTTATGTTTGCATGACCCTGTCACACGATCATACAATTGTAATGAAGTCTATGTCAGTCTCTCTTCCAATCAAAATGCTTCATTTGATTATTGAATCCTCTTTTACGCACAAAAACCCTCTTGGCGTTATTCAAATCGTGTTGAGATCAATATTATGGCAGGAACTGTGGTTGGTTATTCAACATTCTTAATGGGCGTTCCTCTTCCCCTTGCTCGTTTCAGAAGCAGTGGCGTAGAGTGACCTCTTCGACTGGATATTCTATCATAAGTTTCTAGAGGTTTTTTGGGTGTGGCTTGGTGTGACTGGGTGTGGCTCTTTGAGCCTCATTATAAATATGGCAAAACAGGTTGTTTAGTAAACGTCCCGTATTGAAGGTTGTTTTATCGGATAACAGGAAGTACACATTACAGTGGAAGTAGTAGAAAATGACTTTGTCAAAAATATGAACTGAATAGTACACACATGTTTGAAACTTTAATAGACAAATGAATTTGAGAAGTCGAGAGAACTGTTTGAAATCTATTAGCATTCACCACTTAAGCAAAAATACACACTATAGTGTCCTTCCTAACCAAGGCGAGAGATTCATACGGTGAATAAACTGGCCTAAGGCGCCTTAGGCTAATGAATAACGTACCTTTCATTGGTCTTCACAATTGCTATTACCAGAAAAATGGCACACGAGCGGAATTATTGATTGTTTACTGAAAAATGCATGACCACAGAACTCTCTTTTAATTCTTCCACAAATACTTTCACACCCTTGTCGATACCAGGCATGATCGCTTTTATCAACTTGGAAGTGAGATTATGACTGTTGACTGTTGCTCAATCACTAATCGAGGCTGGACGCAGGAAAAAATTCTGCGTCCAATCCCATTGTTTTCGCAGATTAATGAGGAATTTAATGATCAAAATGGAGCATTTTCATTCGTTGATCACTGTCCAGGGTATTCACTGCGTATTCAGTCAGTGAAATGACAGATTTAAGTTTAACATGAAGTTCTTCCTCCTCTCTTAAGGCTTCACAGCTTCAGCGTGTACTATATTGAAGTTTGGAAGAGCTAAAAGGCTGGAAGGCAACTACATTTGCCATTTCACTGACAATTAACATTGCAGTTTTTATTTTTCCTGAAAATTGTAGGGTATTCAGTGAATACCTTGAATACCCTGACGCTATGCCACTGCTCAGAAGGTCAAGCTGAAAGGGAAAGGATAGGGAAAGAAGGATGGAAAGGGGAATGTGTTCTGACTAGACTATGTTTGAGTGTAGGAAATAAGTCGAGCAAGACTTTTTTATCTTTCAGCTTGAGAGGTACACGTTTCATATTCATAGGAAAGTCTTTTTCGGCCCAGTACTTGAATTTTCTTTACTCGTTCACGATTCCAGTATCAAAACTTTCTTAAGACCTTCCTAGCAAGAATGTTGAATTCCAATGTTTTGGTATGCACATCAATGGAAAATGAAAAAGTGCCATCTACGCCTCGACTATTTCTAAGATTTATCACCGGATGATAAATCTTAGAAATAGTAGAAGTTAAACTGATGGAGGAAAGTCAACAAAATGCACATGACAGTATATGCACTAACAAACTTTCTTGAGTCTAAAATATCAAGTACTGAACTCTTTTAACGCTTTGAACCAGTAACGGCTTTTAGGGGGGAAGGGGGCAACGTGCCCCCCAGATGCCATTGAGTTAGCATATTCTCGGCAAAAGTAGCGAAACCATAGGCCAAATACCCGCTTTTAATTAGAAAATCACTTTTTTGCTTGAGCCTCAGTTTTCTTGTACATCTTTTCTCATGAAAAACAAGTGTAATTGACAAATATTCCCAAGTATTTGTTGAGCACACGTGCTTCTTCTAAAATACTCGGCAAATTCAGCCCCTTTGTCCCCCCCCCCAGAATTTTCTTGAAAAACCACCACTGTTTACAGCAGTCAAGTACTTTCTTATGAGCCACTTTCTTATAAACAACAAAACGTGTATTGGTAATTCTTAACTGGACAGATAGAACTAACAGTGCGATATTCGTTTTTTAGCAAAATAAACCCCTTCAGCAAAGTTAAGGTGAGTTGTTGCAACAGCTCAAAAGGAGAACACCTCGAATCACAGTATTAGGGTTGTTTTTCTGGGGTGAAACTACACACAAGGATTTTATGTTGTTTTTGAATATCATAATAAAGTTGAAAAGTATATTGAGGCTCAAAATCACTTAAATTTAAGAATAATTTAAGAATAATGCGAGGCTCAAGCTTCATCAAGACAGAAGGATTTTTTTGTATCATAGTTATAACATTGCTTTCAGATGTACTTTTGCATTATCGATACAAAATATAAACTCTTGTTTAGTTTTATGATGTATTAAAGCATCAAGAAGGAATATATTCCTTACAGTTTTAGGTGAAGCTACACCTTTGGTATTTCAAATAAATTCAAGTAGAATTTTAGGCTCAAAATCAGAAAATATGTAGAATATTTAAGCTCGGAAAAATCTTGGCATTCTTATATAAAAGAAAGATTGTATTCATGCGAGTTGTGATGGTTATAATTACGTTAATTTATAGAGACTCATAATTATTTTAATGTGCTCTGTAGACATCCTTAGCCAGTCGTCACAACACAGCATTGACGGTATGGCGTGATAATATCATTGTACATTGCATCATTATGGTTGAAACAATTTTCCCGACGCCCGTCAAGCATTTATGTAACTTTATCTTCCTGTCTCCTCCCTTTATCAAACCAAAGGAAATATTATTTGTATGGCCGCGATGCTATAGAACGTTCCTTGATTGTGTTAATCATGTTAAGCGCATAATCAGTAGTATAAGATCTTTTTATCTGCTCTGTTTAGGAATGGCCTGTTCGATTTTGATGGCGTGAAACCAACAACTCCGCCTCTTTGTGTTGAATTGTAAAATGGTACCCTGGGAATATAGCGCCTTTTTGCAAGGAAGTTGGATCACCCTCCTATGAAGGTCACCCTATCACAGGCCCCAAAACATAACCCTGCTTTACATGCTAACTAGACGTCCTAGGGTTACCCCAGGGATACCGTCACAAATAAGAAAGTCGCGAACAAACGTCTTGTTAAGCTGCAATAAGTTTTGCTCTGGTGGTCACTCTTGACTGCTATTCTTCAGTGCTATGCTATAGCCTGTTGTTATCAAATCATGAATTCTACGTCATTTCCATCAAATCTAAATCGACTGAGATAGTTCTCCTCCTAGGGTCATCCTACCTGAAGCTTCTACATGACTTGGTTAAAAAAAGCTGGCCCTCGCAGGAAGGTCACTGTACCTATCTAATAGAATGATCGCAGGCCTAGGGTGACCCTACCGGTAGGGTGGCTCTCTTAGGAGGGTGACCCTACCTCCTTGAAAAAAGGCCCATAGAGAGCTTCACATTCTATATAAGACAGAGTTGGTATCAATGCTGTAGATTTATTTAGAGTATTTTCTGCATTTCTGCCCACTGACATAGGTTTTTTACACATTAGGGCCTAAAATAAATGTGTACTTGTGAAAATATGTGTCTCTGTAAATCGAAACTACTATAGATTTGCACTTGATGAAGGAGTGTCCTTAAAACTAGGTTCCCTCAAGCCAAGGATTTAGCAACCGGGGGTGTGGGGGTGTAAGACCCCCAACTTCTGGAACTTGAGAAAATTCAAGTAAAATTGGATCATTACATCCTCAATATCAGGTAGTTTTTGAATAGTTGAAGGCTACATAGCGTTTGTACAACAGTTGTAAGAAAGTATAGCTAAGGAAATACCTACAGTATTTGCAAAAACCCATCTCAAAATAGCGTTTTACAGCCTTCTGAGAACTGTAACTTTGAAATTGTTTCTCTGGGCCGAACCACGGTGGGTCTTATGATATACACTGGACACGAGAGAATATTTAGCATATTGAAAGTTTTTTGATAGCCATGCTTGCCCTCCTGCCCCTACTGCATATAAATAGCAAATGAATATTACTTTAATGCATTGAAAAAAAACGGTCATCTGTGACAATAGACCAGCTTGCTAACCAAGTAAATTAAGTAACTTCAATCCTACACTCCCCACTAACCAAAGGGCTCTCGCAACGTCCCTACCTCAGGCCTATGACACGTCTACTTATCGTAGCATTTGGAGATGCATTCTGTACCAAAATAGAGGGTGTTGTTTCAAAACTTTTTCTTGGCTGCAGCCCTCAGACCCACTTCTTTTCTTGTCATAACGCAGTCTGTCCTACAGTGCTATAGTTTCCTCACTTATCACCATTCACTAGGCGTCCATTAGATAACTGTAAGATAACATTTGGGTTTATTGTTCAAAGATGCACGTTTTCTCTTTACTAAGAGATTTTTCGGCCACAGTGGTGAAACTTGATCTTTTGTGACGATTCCAGCATCGAAGCATCTTTAAAAACATTCTTAGCAAAAAGCTTGGAGCTTCCTTACTACGAATTATGGGACTATTTTACTTTCCATTAATGATCATGCATGCTGTTAAATGGAAAGTAAAAAAGTGCCATGTGCACTTGAAATAACCATAAATCGTAGCAGAGAAGCGTGAAGAAGAAGAAGAGTAAATTCATAATTCCGAATTTTCCATTACTCGGCGTTTCCCGACACTTTCATGATAGACATTAAGAAACTTCCATGATTAACACAATCCTATTAACAAACGTTTCGGGCCCAATTCCTGGGATCCATCATCAGTGTAAAAAAACAATCAAAGGGGTAGGAATTTATAAGGAAAAAGTAATGATAAACAAAATCTACAAGGGAACCTTGGGACAACTTATGGAAAGCAGAACATGGGGTGAATCAATGTAAAACTGCAAAGATGAAATAAGGGCGAAACCATGAAATTCATGGTCAATTCAAAGTAAAAGTTCCAAAGTCAAAAATAGTGAGTTGGACAGACGACTTTTCGTTGTGTTTGTTCTACAGTTTTTTGCTAAATTACGTTTTCCAGAGTGGAAATTTGACCTTTGACCTTTGAATCTAACTTTTAGTAAATAAGTTCAACTTGCGAAGAGCAGCCAACAAAACATGCAAGGCATTTTATATAGAGTTTCTGATGTACCAAAAGTGCAATATCGTGCTTTCTTAACTTTTTGAGCAATCCTGTACAATTCTCTTATAAGCTGTTTTTACAAACAGAATTGTTTAGCACGCAACACTGAGATTTGTTCATCTTTGGATAAATTTTGACTTGCAAATTGATTGCTGGCGTTTAGCATCTCTCACGTCCACCACTTAGGCCCAACGAATGACCATACGCATCTTTTGCAAAATGTGCTTCTATCAATGTTTCTTATATTTGGGTCTACTACACATTCTGCGATGGTGTGGTCAAGCGATGCCCGGACCGAAAAGTTTAACCAGTCCGCCCCTGGTCCTGTGATCAATGTTCTTGAAGTAAGCATATGTGTAGATGCTTAGATAGGAATATCCACTCTTTTTTTATAAAAATAAAGTCCATAAATATATTAAGGCTCAGAATCGCCGAAATTTAAGAAGAATTAAAGAATAATGGAAGGCCCAAAGTTCATCAAAACTTACAATTTTTGTGTATTCAACTTAAAGTACTGTTTGTAGATTAACTTTTGTACTATCGATACAATAATGGTCATAGGGACCGGGGACACAGTGGTCACCTGCCCCCCACTTTTTCACAAATTTGTATGTAAAGTGCCCCTTCTCAGCATACGTAATGCCCCTTTTTTGCACTTGAGCGTGCCCCTGAATGCATGTGCTTCCTACGTCCCTAGATACAATATCTGGTATTCTGTCCAATTTTGTTGTTTTCTATGATGAAGTAGGACATCACCAAAGATGCGAATTTTCTTCCTTTGATTTTCAGGTGAACTAACCTTCGGTACGAAGAAAAAATTTAAGAATATTCTAAGGGTCAAAACCAAACAAATTAAAAATGCAAGTGACATGAATTTTATGGCAAAGAATTGCCTATTCTTGAGTCCAGAATAAATTGGTCCCCGTTTACTGATGTGAACTTTTGAAAAGTCCACCATGGAAATCCTTATTCCAGACTGCCCATTTACTATTTTCGAGTCTAGAGCTTGATCCAGTACTACATAACGTGAAAAATTGAATTTTCATATTGTTTACGGTTTAAAGAACACATTCATAGCTATTGATGGTTTAAAAATTTTTCCCCCACCCCATTTATTCCAACCGGAGTGATGGCCCAGTGGTAGAGCGTCTGCCTCACAACAGGTAGGTCGTGGGTTCGAGCCCCGGCCGAGTCATACCAAAGACTTTAAAATGGTACTCACTGCCTTCTCACCTGGGGCTCGACATATGAGAATGGAGAGGGAAAGTTAAACTCTCGGAGCTACCAGTGGACCAGCCCCCGCTGTAGCTTTCACTGCATTCGCAGACGCGTGGCCTAGGGCCATAGAAACGGAGAAAAGCGCCGCCCTATGCACCGTTGGGCGCGGGAAAGGACTTTGAT
>WIPJ01067638.1:495907-514593 GCA_018155075.1 Cassiopea andromeda | reverse complement strand
CCCGTCGGAACGAAATTGATATTGGGGGGGGGGCTGCGAGCGAAGCGAGCTAAAATGGGGGTCCGGGGGCTTTCCCCCGGGAAAATTTTTCAAGTCCACGCCCTTTTTATCGCTGGAAACGCCCTTTCTGTACAAATTACAAAATTCAAATGATGTTGAAATGACGTTATTTAGATATTTAATTGACAACGAACTCTATTTACAAATTTTTTAAATCTTGAAAATTGAATTTTATGATTGGCTGAAATCCATATCTCTGTCATGTCATCCACTAACATTACCTTTCTTAAACTTCAAATGGGCTTAAAAAGATTAGCTATATACTGTAAATCATTCACAGCAAACCTTTTCTGTTGTCTTCGTACAATTCACGCTGAGAAACTTCGATTCATATACGTACGGGAACATTCAATAATAACGTAACCACGATGTGGTAGGTAGGTGTAAGCTTTTTGGTTACGACTGATTACGATCAATATGTATGGTAGGTAGGTTCTTAAAATTTGGGTGACGTAATTTTTGAACGTTCCCTACAAGTTTTTATTGACTCAAAATACACGCATTTTTATAAGAACTGGTTTATAATAAACGAGTACTAGACTGGTAGAATAATTAAGAAACTTTAGTACTATGCTAAAAAAAAATGAAGAAACTAAAATCTCTACAAAAACTCCGATGACTATGTAAGGCTTAACGATATTAATGGTATAGACATGTTTTTGCTATAAATAGTACTTGGAAAGTGTGAGTTTTAGCTGCTTGGGCTTTTTGCAATGTTAGTATTATCTCCATTCAGAAATGCTCAATATCCAAACAATGAGGCAATTTAGCTTCCGAAAATAAGAAACCAGTTAAGAAACTTTTAGTACTAAAATGGCGAATTTTTTATGCCAAATTAAGAAAATTTTAATACTAGGTGCTGATCCAAGTATCTTATAAAAAATGCGTGTATACATCTATGAACGAGTAATAAATGATTTATTGGGATAACTGGTTGATCTAATGTCTTTATCAGCTTAAAGCTTGCCCGTTATAGCATTTTTCGAGACTTTAAGGAACAAACATTAGCAAATTATTGGGGGGCTGAAGCCCCCCCAGCCCCCCGGTTCCGACGGGCCTGTGAATTGGTAACTTTAGCCATAAAGGCAAGACAGTTTTCTCACTGATTCGATAAGTTGCTCTTTGTTGACGAATTTAGCTGTCATTATTTCTGCCCTACTTCGGAAACCTTGTCTATTGTCCTGAAATAGTGTGTCGCGTCAAAGATGGATTTTTCAAAGCCAGCCAAGAACTTCATGCCTTTGCCAGAATATCCTGCTACATGGACACAGAAAAGCTGAAGCAGGTAATGCAGGCATTCGTCTTATCTCAATATAGCGACAGTCCCCTTGTGGATGTTCTATGACAGAACTGTAAATAATAGAATAAATCATATCCATGAAAGAGCATTGCGTTTTGCGTACAAAGATTGTCAAACAGATTTTGGGTCTCTTCTGGAGCAAAGGAGTTTGGTATCTATCCACCTAAAGAATCTTCAGTTGCTTATGACTGAAATTTATAAAACAAGGTCTGGCTTAAGTCCTCCTTTCATGAAGGATATTTTCGCTGAACGGAATATTGGTTACAATTTTAGGCACGGTAACGACTCGCAGCTTCAGAAAGTGAATACTGCAACATATGGAATTGAGACTATATCCTTCCTTGGAAATATACTTTGGTCAGCTTTACCAAATATAATCAAACAAGCAAGCACACTTTCTATTTTCAAAAGCCATATTAAATGTTGGAAGGGCGATAACTGCAACTGTAGACTTTGCAAAATATATATACCACAGGTTGGGTACCTAACATGATATGTATCAATTTATATTTTACACCTGTAAAGATATGTGAATTTTTTAAGCCAGTAAGCAATTTTGCTATCTTAATTTCTTTTGCCTACTATAAATAAATTGTTGATATTGATATTGATGATGTGATAACGGGGGTACATTTGCTAAGAATTTTAGAAGAAATACGTGTACTTGGCTAATTCTTGGGAATATTTCGATTACACGTGTTTTTCACGAGAAAACGTGTACAAGAAAATCGAAGTGCGCGCAAAAAAGTGATATTCTTATCAAAAAGTTCCTGTATTTGGCCATTAGTACTTTTGCCGAGAATTGCCGACTCAATGGTACCTGGGGGGGTACTGTCACAAACAGGGCCGTGGCTAGAGATGGAAGGGTGGGGGGGTGTTGCTATTAATTTTGCCAACAGAAGGGCGTGGTTTTGGGTGTGGCTTTTTCTTGATTCATTTTCTTTTCTTACAGCCACTCCCAGCTCTAGCGTTCATCGTGGTACACTGAAAACATTTCATGTGGTCAAAAGGAACGTGTGCTCTCTTATATTTAGCTATTTCCGATCGTTATGGATATTGTGAAGTATGCTTTAAAAACCCATCAGAAATAAAAAGTAAAGTGATGTGATGAAAGCTCTGAGGCTACATTTCCTGATGAGAGAGCACATTTCCTGTAAAGCTTAAGTCAGGGAATATTATTGAGAAATCAATTTTAGCTATCGTCTTCTTGCGACAACATTGATTTTCTGAAAATTGCCGACAACGCCTTAATTCTTAGTAACTTTGCCGACAAGCTCGATGCCTGGGGGGTGTTACACCCCCCACACCCCACTGTAGCCACGGCCCTGGTCACAAACCCAAGAATCGCAACAAGAGAGAACACTCTTTGCTCAAGTCTTGTGGACATTTAAAAGAACAGCTACATGAAAACTACCGAAGAGTCACGTTCTACCCTCAGCCTCCATGACGGCTGTGCTCACATTTGCTTGCTTTCTACGTCTCCTTGACTCTCTCTCAACTCAACTATCCTCCAACTAACTCTAACTTAAGCTCTATATATACTATACGAAAACAGACGTAAAATAATGACTAAGATTATTTAACTCTACAAAATACGTAAAAGATGGAGTTTGGAAACCTAGGAAAGGAAGGGATGGGCTTGTATAAATAATAAGACTGATGATGTAAGACTAACATAACATTAACTACGACAAATCATACATGAATAAACTAATGATAACCAGGGTATCGATACGGCCTAACAATACTGGGAAACTCCCGCACCTACAATCTAAACAAAAGAAGAGGAGTGCGCAATTATAGTACATCAGAGATGATGCAAACATTGACGCACAAGCTAAAGCACAATACTATACAAATGCTATACAACACAAACAAACACAAAATGAATAACCTAATTAAATACACTACGGAGGAGCATACTGGGTATGTGACAGTACTTTGCCCCCCCCCATTGCCCTCCTAATAGCCATTACTGACAGATAGGGTGAAAATTAGTAGTAGGGCAGTGACTAGAATTTTTCCGTGGGGGGTGTTAGTTCCTTATCTGCGGAGTTACGGGGCTTTATGGCAGTATAGCGCTATTTGCAAGAAATGTGCTGTCACGCATAGGCGTTCCGAGCGATTCTTGACCTAACGAAACTATACATAAAAGAGGACGTTTTTGTATATCCGTATTCATGTTGTCAATATCGCAAATTTGTATTCGCTCAATCAATATTGTCTTTTTCACCTTTCTTTTTCAAAATTACATGGAAGGCATGGCAATTTTTCCATTAAGGAGGCCATTGAAACATTTGCATTAAGGGGAACATTAGGGGAAGCAATTGTTTAGAGGACATTTTGAAGCGCAAAACAAAAAAGATCTACTGTGAAATTATTCTCGATACAAACAAAGTTTATTATTTATTGTGAAATTGGGATTGACGAAAACACTTTTTTGCCGAGTAGAAAAAGGACCTAATGGCATGGCTCTTGTATTTCCATGAGCATTTGTTAACAGAATGGACTGAACTGAAATGGCCGATGTTTCATTTCTCTCACTTTCATTCGATCTTTTCTTTGCAGAGCGACTAATTACACGCTCATGGTTTTCATTAGTGTGTGAAGTTTAACTAAGTATTCATTTGAAAATTACCTCAGTGGGGACTTCTTGGAAGTCCATATCTGACCTTGCCCTCTTCCGCTTTTATTCAAAGTTAAGAAAACAAGAAGTGAACTATGCTTGGGTAAATAAAACTAGTGTCCAAAAATGAGGGAAACTTGAGAGAAAAAGCATTTGCGATTATTAATCAACCTCCGTAACACACTAAAAATCAGGACTTTAAAATGGCATTATTTTCATTTTCATTCAAATTCGCCTTTCAACAGTTCTCGATATTGGAAAAGGCATTCAATGGAAACGGAACCATCTTAGGAATGATGCAATTGGAACGGTATTCATAGAGTCATAAAACAAACAATGAAGGACCCACCCTTAGTCCTAAGCTGAACTGCTAAAAATGCATACATACGTGCACTTCCACGTCAGCGTTTTAGGCAGCGTGACCGACTTCAAGAAATATAGTCAATGCCCTTGCCTTGTGTTAGAGCACTAGTTTTGTATTTTGTTTCTTAATTACAGGATGCTGTGTAGTGTGTCATTCATTTCTGTTGATTCCTGTTCTTTGTAGTCAGCCACTGTTCATGTCGTTCTATCACCATCGCTTTTGTCATCATCTCTATGTTCAAGGTAATTTCTATTGTGAGTTTGTTGCTTATGTGATATCAGTATCTGTACCTGTTTGTTGAGTCAGTCGTGTTGCAGTTGCCGTGCAAAATAGTAGTGTAAGTCGCCGTGAGTTTATAGTTGCCGTTCGCCGTAGATTTGAGTAGAGTTTGTAACTTATCGTGTGGAAGCCAGTGACCTGAAGTTGTTTGCAGTTGTGGATTTGAACATTTCGAACTGGAACATTTATATGTATAAAAAAGTTTACCCTTAATTGTTATTAATGTGCGTTGTTGTTTTTCATTGTTATTTTGATGTTCCATATTGATTTGACTTAACTGTAAAGCTTCGAATTGTTTTACACTTGCCCTAATTTAATCTGTGTATTACGTCATTAATGTAAAAGATACGCCTAGCAGGGGTGGCGCCAGGCATTTTCCGACGGGGGCTGACTCTTCGGAAGAGAGGGGCTTAAATACGGTTAGCAGGCTACTATAAATGGAAAAGTCTCCGAGAAAATAATTGTTCTCCCTACGACGGGGGACTATTATGGAGGGCAACCGAGAGATTCAGAGGTCCCGGGGGGGAGAGAAAGACGAGGCCCCCTGCGAGCGAAAAGAGCAGAAAATTTGTAGGGTATATAAATGAAGTTTGGAAAATTATTGCTGGTTTACTTTATGAGGACCCTCAAACTTTGAAGCATAGTGTGTTGTAAAGCCCCTTGGACCTTGGGGGGCTGGGGCTACTTGCCCTCCAGCCCACACTCTCGGCGGCCCGGTTAGCATGAGGGGGCTATAGCTCTCCTAGCTTTTCTTTGGTGCCACCCCTGATGCTTAGCATCGAAAAGCTAGTAGAAATATCCCTCTTGCGAAGCTTTCTAACTTTCTAATCTGACTAGATACAGAAGATAAGTTTAGGTAAATTATTTCAACTAGTTGAGAAACGCAAAGTGAAATAGATTTTATAACAAGCTCAGTGAAATTGAAACTAGACTGTCAGCCTATTCTTATTGTCAGAAGTAATTTATGAAGGAATTTCTAATATCTAAAATGGGATGTCTACTGTGAAAATAATTATTCTGATGTTAAATTGGTTTGCAAGTGTAATTATAATGCATCCTAACTGGAGATATGCAGACATTTTGATTTGATTTGGGGCGTGCTAGAAGTTATCTGCAATATTACATATCTTGATAGGATTATTTGTAAAGGGCCATGTATTCATGTCTTCAGTACTTCTTAAATTCAGGCCCCGTTTACACTATGCCATTTTCATACAAAGAGGTATGGAAATCCTCCGTTTTGGCCTATCGTTTACACTGGACTGTTTACGACATATCTTGATAGAATTACGTTTTAAGAACTATGTAATCAAGTCATTCAAGCTGCCCTGCTTTTCATCAGTAGTTCAACTTGTCTTGCATGGTTGGTGTTGACTGTAATGTTAGCGTAGTTTCATTTGACATAACATTTTAGTAGCCATTGATAATTAATGTGTGTGCATAGTAGTGGTTTTGCTTCATTGCTGTGCAAAAATATGTGCTTATCTTGAAGAACCGTTGTGTGGTAACAAGTCAGTGAAGTAGATTGATAACCGTTCTATGGTCTCTTGGTAACGGTGATTTTCATAATTTTATCATGTCTGGGATCTTCTTGGGGATGGTATCCCATAAGCAAGGGGACTTGGACCATTGGCTGACGTAGATAGCACATGCTATATCATTGAGAGGATACTCTTGGAATGTAGAAAGTAATGAATGCGACTTATCTTAGAACTGAATCAAGGCCAGTTGAGTTAAATTGGTAGCAATAGTTTGCAGATCGCTGGGGGATTCTCAGCTCATTTATTCTGTATTCTTATTTATGAAATTTTGGATTAATTTGTTTACTTTCCTATATTTCAATTTTAAATTGGCTACTTATTTTATTTTTTTAGTTGTAAAGCTTATCTTTTTAGTTGTAAAGTAGCTTTTAATTTGTAAGACTTTTAGCGGAATGCCTCTTGAAAAGCTAGAAAATGAAATGAAATCGTAAGTGCGGTTGTTTTTCCAGTATATTCATCATTTATACTTTCATACAGTACTTTAATATACGAAAGATATTGTACTAGGGAAAATTATACCCCTATGCCCTGACTATTGCGTCACTGAGCTGATTATGGAATAGATTCAAGGTATGCTTGCTCCCATTTGCAACAAATATATAGAGAAATCGTTCACTCGTTACGATGATATTGTGGTAGCTACTTCCAAAACATACAGCGTTGGGAAATCTTGTGTGCTTGAGGAATAAATTACGAAATTTTGCTTGATGACAGAATCAAATGAATTGAATATGTTTACTAGAAATGGAAATAAGCAAACGACTTCGGTACTAATCATTTTGATAGCAAAATATTAAAAAGTATTAAGCCGTCTAAGTCTTCAAAACTCTAGCTAAGATAACTAAAACAAAATGCTTAAAAAGGATCAATGAATTACACCGCCATTCCTCAAATTTTTATTGCTTTAGCAATTTAGCCTACTCCCTAAGAAGATCTCGAGTCTCCTAAAAGTGCATCTGTGATGTAATCCGAACGTCATGCGTATATCCATACGAGAAAATAAGTCCTTCCTCGCCCTAGACCGCTTACGTCACAATCGGAACTGAAGTAATTCACTTTTTGTCATGGTTGCCTGACTAGATCATATTGTTATATATATCAGGTGACATGCGCTAAGGCTTCTCAGACGGATCAGTTATTGTGTCGAAGTAAGACGTGAATTCATCTGAACTACGAAAGAATATCATAGTAAGAAGATTTCTGTTACTAAAGAAATGGAGAAATTCGTTCTATCATTTGCTTTGGCTTTTACAATCACACAAGTGGCAAATGGTGTGTGCTTTACAATTTTTACTTTTGCTCGAATTTGCTTTAAAGTTATCAACGTTAATTAAATATTGCCTGGCTTGACTCAAACAGACATCAAATTTCGGTGTTTGTTTGGCAGTTTCTAGTCTTGACAGCTTACTTTCAATATCAATGAGTAAGACATCTGAACAGGTAGTATCGGCATGAATAAGCTCATTTAACTCGACGTGCAATTTAATGAAAAGTACTCATCTAATTTTTAATTTGAGAGTAAAAGGAGAACTTCTCATTAACAATTGTTTGTAGGATCATTGGGTAAAGGGGAGTCAGTAACCCTTAGTCATGGTCAATAGGTAAATGTAGGGATCAGCTCAAGCAGAAGGTTACACACTTGTAGCGGTGAGCTCTTGCCAAGGCAAGAGAGCAAAGTTCTTCTAAGTGCATCATGCTAGAAACTGCAGAGAAAGAATGCCCGTTATATCAACAGCAGTATTTCTTTGTGGCACGATTTCTTTAGTTTTCATAATGCGCTAGGTCAGTAGCTGCCAAACTTTTCAAATTTTTCTCCATAACCATCCTCTGTAACAGCTTTTCGAACCATGCCCCCCTGAAGGGGTAAATTTAGGTCATGATAAGTGTTTTCACATGAAAATTTCAAAAATGATGCAGGTTTATATGGCAACGATTCAAGTGCCTTTTGCTTAGGGAGCATTCTTCTCGCGGCTCCCCTAACACCTGTCGCTGACGCCAATGAATTATTTACCTCCAACTTTGGGCCAACTGTTTTAAGTTTCCTGATGTCGTAAAGCTCCTAGCCGTTTCAGCATATTCATTATATATTTTTAAAATTATGGTTTTTGAACATGCAGAAGCATTTCAACATAAGCTCTATTTTTCACGCTGAATTGATAAAATAAATTACCAAATTACCCTGCAAATATCGAAAACCTCCAGCTGCTAGAAAAGATTGTGGTAGATAAACGAGTTATTATGTGGTGATTTGAGAATCTTTTCTAAAGAACTTTTCTTTGAGCATCACTAACCTTCAGGCAATGATCTCTTTAATACAACGGCGTAAATGACTTTCTCTAGCACATGCAGATCCTCTTTGGGTGTCCGTCATTTACTGATTAATGAGTTAGTTATTTATATCCACACGAAGACTGTTTAAATTTCACTTTTCACCGTTGCGACCGTCTTGATATTTTGTTAAATTTGGACTGCAATTTTTTACTTCAGCATTTCATGCTGTAGGTTTGAGAGGATGATTGCAAAGCAAGGAAATGAGAGGATATCAACTTGAAAGTGTCTGAGTAGAAATGTTTGAAATAATTTCATCAGTTATTCACATTTTCATGTGAGATATACAGTAAAAACCGGCAAATAGAAACCTTCATCTAATGCAGCCTGAAATTTTGTAATTTGATTTCAAACAATGAGAACCTTTCCAGGTTGGTAGTCAAACTAGGTCCTTATATATTGTAACGTTTATGGGTTCTTTCATATGGATATCTAAAGGCATTTGTGGGGCAAGGCCCGAGGGCCTAGCCCCTGAGGAAATGTAACAACCTTATCTGACTAGTATCTATTCATTTATCGACGAACTCCCTGATTACAATACGTTGCTTCTTTTATTAACCAATGACACTAACACAACACGCTTGACGCCTAACTGGGAGTACACACAATACAAATTCAACTATCGCTGTAGCGACACACCCAACTGACACTGAGAGTTAAAATCACAATTCCACACACATTCTCACACTATGCTCGTTACAATATGGCTCACATTTTATCCACTGAGAAATGAACTCAGTCTTTTTGCCAATCAGCCCCATTCATGGATCCTCCAAACATAGTTCATGCATAGTTGAGATGAGTAGGTTTATGCATATGTTTTGATCCACAATAGTCAACTATCCTTAATTAGAATTTGTATTAGACACTCTGGTAAGAATCAGAACCGTGATTACTGGAAGTACTTCATCACATGAGAACAAAACCAGGGTCATTTCAAAACTATAAGTTCTTATTTGCGGGCTCTTACTGTATGTTAGCATCGACTATGAGAGGACATGACAGCCATTACATTGTCATGTCGCAAGATAGTCAACTTATGCAATAGAGTGGCCTGGAAACAGTTGAAAGGTCGATTGTTTCATCACATTCTTCGCCAGCAAGAAGCTCATTTACTTTACACAATACACAGTATTTGAGCTCATAGAACGCCTTCCAATCCATCAATGCACTCCAAATAGTGTTTAGATTTCTGTGGCAGCTTTAGTCAAGATGTAATCGGGTTTTCATTTAATAAAAAATTAGGAAGCAAGGGCTAGAGATATGAACTATATACACAGTCCAGAATATCTCCCATCTCCTCATAAATGTTCGTTGTCTTAGGGTATTGGTTGAATAGACATTTAGTTTAGCATGAAATTGATAAGAATAATTTCAAAGCATTAGAAGAGTTTATGGGTAGTGCAGATTAAGTGAGAGTTGAAAGAATAGCAAATTGGCGTGATGAAAAAGAGAAGCCCAATCTCTATCAATTGATTGATTCAGGTGTTTTCAAAATCAGTTTGGCTTATACCTCTGTTACAATATCATAAGTCGATTAGTTTTGAAAAGCAGAAGCTTTGGTACATCTTGGCATGGACAATGAAACAATTGAGCCCAGGAGCAATTATTTCTGTTCACATGGTGGCACTGAAAGCAAAGTTGTTCCGATTAATGGGTTCTTTTTGGGACTGTCCCCACTATGTCACCATGGTTGCAGACACCAGTATCTTGTGGTAAAACTTAACCATCATTGCAAGTACTCGAGAGTACCGAATAGTTTGGAGTTTAGAATAAATGGGGGAGATTGGAAAATCCTCAAAAATGTAATAAATGGGGGGATGGAAATACTTGAAAGTTTAATAAATTGGTAGTTGGAATAGTTAGAATAATTCTTATGGAATAATTAGAATAATTAGTTGGCTTAACGATTCCAACTAAATTGGGTACGTTTTCCGTTATTAAATGTAATGGATTTTCGTTTTTGGTTTACATTTGGGGCAAATTATATATTCACGTCTTTAAAATTTTAGACTATTAAGGAATTGGGGGATTGGAATAAGGGCAGGGGGTTGGAAAAGTCTCAAATATTAATAATCTGGGGACGATTATTCGGTACACCAGAGTAAGATGCCACTTGTCAAGGGCTTTGAAAAACGTGATTCAACATGGAGCAAGGGGATAGGAATGTCTTTGTCCATCGAGTCGGCACATTCTCGGCAGAAGTTGCGGACCAAAGGCCAAGTACAGGCTATTTTAAAAAGAAAACCACAATTTCTCGACAAATTCACCACCTCTGCCCCCTTGATTTGTCTTGAAAATCCGCCACTGCTTTCACAGTTTTTCATGCCTTCCAATGGGATTGACACAAAGAACTTTGGAGGTCTATCAATTCATTCTACTATAAGGATTTGGGATTCCTTCATACGACAGAGTGCTTTAGGGCCTGAAGTTTTGGCTGTAGATACGGAGCCCTTTCCCAAATGCAGTAGCGTCAGTGATAATAGTTCGGGTACACTGCAAAAGTCTTAAATAAACCAGATATGAGAAAGCTGCTAACTGTAGAAAATCAGTGTTGCTTCAGTCTACTACGTTGTTCTCAATCCGGTATCTTTGACGTATATTTGTTTCTGGGGGTTGTAGCGGCAAACATGAATCCGGCTCCTTGTTTGTTGAATCGTCCTTCAATTTAAAAGCGCTACTTGACATACTTGCTGGGGGTCTGGGGGTGCACTCAGCCCCTTGACAAGACTTTATAAGGGGTGCCAAAGTGCTATGTTAATTCCTCAACATATTGTGGGACGCTGTTAGTAGCTCTGAGCCAGTGTTAAGGGGTGCTGTTTTTCTGTAACATGAAAGTGCTTCCATAGAACATAGTCACCCAGCACGCATGAACTTCATTACGAAACAACGTGTAGCAAATAATAAAACGTTTGGGTAGTATCACAATGTCATGAAAATATGAAAAGAATGCTACAATAATATCATGCTTACATTATATAGTACCATAAACTATCATCATAATAATGGAACCCACTCCCTTTTCTGGGCATTTTAAAGTCATAGTGGTTCTTCTATGTAGAATGACAAATGTGAGCCAGGAGGTGCCCGGACACTGTACAATGCTACCTCTTGCTTTCAATACACCACTCTGCAGAAATTGCAGTGCATTTTCCCTTCAGAAAAAGTCCTCTGTTTACCCCCTTTGCCCTACCCCTCTCGGTAGCTCTGATTGGATATATAATAGAAGCATGTTTTTCTAGACACGTTTTCAATATCATTTCGATTCCTAAAATTGAACAATTTGGCAAATAAGACAGAGTGACGCCCCAGCACTAATACGCTAAATAAGGAGTTGCTGTCTTCGCAAAATGTATGTTTCCTTTCATGTTAAAGTTATGTTAAAGCTGTTTTAGAAACGTCCCTGTTCCGAAAGTAAATGAACACGGCACTAAGCCATGCCACAGGGTCAATTTATGATCTTTCTTGGGAAAGAACAAGAAGTGATAGCTACTGTGGGACGTTCCTTTATTAATGTTTACATTCCAGACTTTTACCAACAATGATATTGAATAAATATGGAAAAATATTTGAATTTAACTTTGGTGGATAGTCTGTCATGCTCTGGGCTCTTTCACTTTGCATTGTGCTTTTACAATATTATGCCACCTTAAGAGACGACTTCTACGTGACTTCTGTAAGAAAAATTCTCCCAAGAAGAAAGACTCTAGTATATTAGAAATTCAGCTTGCTACCTTTAATGTAGGGTTAACAGACCTCTTTCGTAGTAACAGCTCATTACGGTACGCACAAAGCTGGTACATTTGGTGTCCATTAGAGTGACGAACGCATTGGCATTCATTGGGGAGGGGAGCAAAAGCCTTTTATCTGCTATCAATTATGATATTTGTGAACCATTATTCAGGAGACCTTGCCACAATTCTTCCAGTCTAAAATCGTCCTCCCTCAGTTTCTAAGTGCCCTTCAGTGATTAGAGGGCACTTTGGAGTGAAAGATGCCAATTTTAGCGATTTTAGACTTGTAACTAAGTTAAAAAGTGGCATGAATAGTGGTTCAAAAGTGTCAGACCGGGTTTGTTATGTACAGTTTATCTTCAAATGAAGCTTGTATGTTTACCAGTATCCAGTTCGAAATTTCTCAATAGGTTAAGTAGGGTAGCCCTGCCCACAAGTTGCTCGGTAACTTCTCGGCAACTTTAGACTGTTTTGGCAACTTTTAGCTTGTCGAGCAACTTTCAGTGCATCGGGCAACTTTGAAGTTAAAATGTCTCGATAGTAATAGCCATAGTCCTACTACGAGTGGAACAATTAGAAATTGCAGAATACAACTTGTGTCGAGACTCTCACTGTCCAGTCTTTTAGTACTAATATTAAGTTACACGCCTTTTTTTGAAAAGTTTCTATAAGCAACGCGAGGCTAAAGTTAAGTAACAATTAGGAAACGTTCAAGAAGCAAAGGCAGGCTGAGCTTCAAACGCTGCTTGAGAAACTGTGTTTCTACAAATGATTTTGATCAAACTAGAGAAAAAAGCAGAAGTGCCATCCATTACATGCTTCACAAAATAACTGAACGTTCTATCTCTTGTATCATAGCTGCCTAATCTGGGGTTTTTTGTTATTCAAAGATTCAAGAATTTTAAGACACAGTTGAGAAAAATCTGAGATTAGATTTGATAAAAATGTTTAGAAACATCTAGCCTGAAAATAGAACGTGCATTTCTAGTAAAAAAGCCTTTATTTGGTCCAAAATTTATTGACTAGGTATCATTCAGTTAATATGGGCGTGGTCAATATTTGAGTTGGTTGTTCTGTAGGCGTGGTCATACGTGCAGTTCTTAGCATAAAGCATCCCATAGACAGTTTCCTTGAACAAGCAATGCAAGGGAAGTATCTGTTTGCCTTGATACATTTTACAGCTCTGGGCCGCCTACACATTTGAGTAACAAAAGCATGTATATCGACTCTGCATGCATGCATGAGGAGTCAGACTTAAAATGGCTTTGTAACAATTGAATGACTTTTTGGCAACTTTTTCAAAAGTTTTGGCATCTTTTGGGCAACTTTTAGAGATTGTTTTAAGCAACTTTCCGGAAATTTTAAGCAACATGTGGACAGGGCTAAAAAGGGACTTGTCCTCAATATGAGCCAATGGTTGAGTAGAAGCAAAGAATGAAATGTCAGTGCTTCTATTTGTAGATTATTCATATCAAGCGTGTAGTTGGAGGAAATATCCTGGAAGGGCAAAATCTGACTTTATTTAAGACTTTATTTGATTGTTTACATCATCAGATCCCTAATCCTGTTGGGAGAGGGGGCAAATCTATGCAAAATTTTTCATTTTGCGGCATTGTCTCTTTGCAATTACAGGCTGGACTCCTCATTGAGTAAACCAGACGTATTTTTATTTAATATAATCCCTAGTACTAATCAATACCTCTTAAGTCTTCCATTCATATTTACCGACCAAGAAGGTTATTAACACAGGAATGCAGAAGATGAAAAGATGAAGGAAAATGGAATTCTACCTCGAACAAAATATCAGTAAACACGATATAATATATGTTCATAAGTTGAAGGTATCATGCCGATTTCTTTTTCAAGAGTGTTTTCCTTGATGTATGACTTTTTTGCGGTAGCTGTCACGTATTCTAAATCACGGGTGGCAAACCAGTAGGAGGCTAAGAGCCAATTTTTTTATTGTCCTACCGCAATGGGCCACGGCAAACACATGGACACATATGAACACCGCCCAACCCTTCCTTTTCACACGAAAATACCGTCTTGAACTCAAGCAAATCAAACATATAAAAATAAAAACTTCAATATGAATGCAAGAGTCGCATGAAAACAGGCAAAGAAGCCGCATGCGGCTCGGGAGCGTGGGGTCGTCCACTCCTGTTCTAGATCGAGTAGTATAGATGGTGCACCACATGTTTAATTGTGGCGGAGCAGTAACGAGTTTGGATATTAGCTTTGAACTTCCTGTATCCTTCGCACGAGAGGATTTTAGACCATGAGTGTTTAAAGCTCCTGTAAATATATCCTTTGAGGTTTTTTGTTGGCAAAATCTGATCTGAATTTCCTCTGGAATCTTTCTACATTAAGTTGATTGGGTCATGTGAAGCTTGAGGAATCTATTTTCTAATTTTCCTGCTATTGAAACGACTTCATTAGGTCAAGAAAAATAAATGTAATACTTGATGAAAGCTAGTTAATTACCCAAAAATGAAGAAAAACTATGAGGAGAGTTGCTAGAAACAAGGAGGTAAAATCTGACGATCTTACCGATCCTTTGAGTCGTATTTTGATGATTAGAATTTGATAAAAGTTGGATATCTGTAGCAATCTCCAAAATCTAAAAGCATAGATCAGCTGTTGCACTCTTAGAGCTAGTCCATACGATGAGCCATGGATGACCCAAACCTATTACAGCATTGGTTCAGCAATGGTACAGCCGCTGGGGATGAACCAGTATTGAACCAATGAACTGCGTGAATGCGCCTCGAGCAGATGTGTTTTTGTGCTTTCATGCCCTGAACCGAAGATGAACTTAACTACTCAAATTCTGTGATGTCCCGAGACACCTTCTTTTGGGGGAGAGGGGGTGTTTTGACTAATTGACCAACTATTGTTACTAAGAAAAAGGGTCACAGAAAATACTGTCGCCAACTCTCTTGCAGCACGCCCCCCCCCAATCGGGACATCCCTGCTCAAGTTGCTAAACGCATAGGTTCGGGTCATCTACGGCTCATCGTATAAACTAGCTCTAAATTTCTCCTAGGACTTTAATAGATACCTACATTGAAAACAAGCAATTATGACTTACGTTTCAACATTCATGGAAAACTTTACTAAGCAATGTGCTGCAGCATATCTCTTTTACAGCACTAAGGGGTATCAATTGGAATCCATTGAATGAAATGACAGAAAGAAATTGTTAATACGTGCAAAGTATACGAGATCCTAGATAAAATTTAATAACAATATATCACTGCCATCCAACCATAAGTAATCACTAATATAAATTTGACCAGATAGGTGACTCAGACGTTCAATGAAGCAGAAACCCGCATAAAAGAATCGGTTTTTATTAGAGCCTTGAGGCTGCAATTTCAGTGCTTGAACCCCCAAAATAAGAGCACCAAAAGGCTGAAATTGGGATGGTCTTTATATAATGGATTTCAAGCTGTTTGATATGAAAATTCATGAGTGGAAATTCTCATTGACTGTCTTGGCTTTTCAAGTTGCACAACTTATGATACGAATATGAAACAAGAATTCTGACTTAAATTGTTGCCAAGAATCGTCAAGAACTCTTAAGCTGAAAATAGTTTCGATCCATGCAAGGAATGTGCTGTTTTTAAGAACCTTACAGGCTGCAATTAAAAAAATACTAATCCATTAATTAAGAAGCTGTCCAAGCTTCCAGGAAAAACGTAGGTTCTTCTTTTGCAGGTTTCTACTGTATTACAAGATTTTCGACTTTAAAGTCATTAGCGAGAAAGAACAATTAATGAAGCAGAGATATTTCACCAGCTAGTAGGATAAGTAACCAAGAGAAGATGGATAGTTTCATGGTCTTGATCCCAAGTAAGGAGTTGAAAGAAGCAATTCATGTGAAGGGAAATTTAAAGCCTGTTGTGGGTCATTGTAGAATCTTTGAAGACCAGAAGGAAGTGGTCCTTTCAAAGAGTATTAGTGAGGTTACGATTCGCGACGCGGCGAATCAAGACGGCTTACAGAAGTCTGGACCCTAGCGGAATATCAAGACAGCGCTAGTGGACTTAACAGTTTTATCGCGTATGCAATCGCAGGACCCTTTGCAAGTATTGCAAATATGGTCAACAATCTGCGCTATCTCAACAGATTTATTAGTTTTTGGCTGTCTTTTTATATCCTAGTGCCAGAGAATGCTATGCTCTAAAAGCGTGGTTGAAAATAGATGATAACGTTACATGCCAGCTTATACTCAGAGGAAACAAAGCAAGGACCTTGTTAATATACCAATTGTTATGGTCATTTAATTTTTACTTTAGAAAGCAACCTTAGTGCCTAGTTTCGAGAAATTTAGAGAGGCAGTTACATTGAAATCAAAGCAATCAGTTATTTTCCCATTTCTTGGACCTTTCGTCGTTGATCCCAGCTTTTCATCACTGTGCAGCATCTATGTTTCCTTCTTGGGCTCCTAGAATATAATCGGTGAAAATATAGCCAATAGAAACGGTGAATTTGGTGATTTGCCAATAGAATTTATGTCAGTGAACGTCACACCCTGCAACCCTTCTGTAGGAATAGGCCTCTCTCTCTAAAGCGTACCACAATTTGTTAGTAATTTGCTTCTCGTCAAGCCCACTTACCCTGGTTAGCCTTAGGGTTGTTTTATACGTCGCACTTAACTAGACTCGAATCAATTATACAGTTGATTCGACTCAAGTGCGACTTAAATTCGTCAATTGCTTTATACGTCGCACTTAACTCAACTCGAATCAATTTCACGGTTGATTTCAGCAAGGGCGCTTGTTACGAGGGTTCAATGAGGATGAGCATTCCTTGCCCTCAGCCAAAATGGAAAGTGAGGACAAACTGTGCCAATTTTGAATGTGGTACTTTATTATCACAAAAAGGTTAATACATCGCATGGTAATAATATCAAATATTTTGTGGTTGTATGAAGTTCTATAAACTTACTATAGGCTATCAGCGGTGCGTTGTTACTCTGGGGTGCTTTGGAAAGAGATAAACAGTACAGATTGACTAATTTTAGGTTCCTAGCTCAACGATCAACGAAGATCGATGAGGAAAGCAAAACGTGCAGAACATATCTAAGAGCAAAACAATAGAAAGAACTTGACACGTTACCGATAAGGGAGTAACCTCTGCTTGCTAAAAATTCTGAACTGTGCATGTGCAAGGCGTCAGATTGTCGGACTGGAATGATTTGTATTTCTTTCGAGTCGAGTAAGTGCGACGTATAAATCCAACCCGAACTCATGTCGCATAATGCGAGTGGGCATCATGAATTTGACTCGCATTTAATATTAGAGTCGACTCAATGAAAATATTGGATTTATACGTCACATTTTTCATGAATCAAATAGACACTTAGTTTCTATCTGGGCTATGTAATTGATTCGAGTCGATTTAAGTGCGACGTATAAATCAACCCTTACAATGAAGCTATGACCTCGTAGCTTGGAAAACTTTATTGAACCCGAAGTAGGATCAGCAAAATGACAATGCCACTTTTTTTCTCGTTTGCAAAATGCACAAAGACTTTGCGACAAGGGATCGCACTGAGTGGAACCCCACACCGAATCTCATATTTTCATAACACAGATTTCACAACGTAAATATGTGGAAGAAAAACCTTTTCATCTCATACCAAACACTATTCAAAATATGGATCGGCTTTACTGCTCTTTGAAGAAATATTTCAGCGCATTTTCAAGTCTTCTATATGCATCTGGATCAAAATTATGTCTACAAAAAACGGCGACTCTTGGCCGCGCAATCTACAAAAGCAAACTCAAACTATTATAACTAGTCTCAAATTTTCATTTTCTCTTTTCGCTGCACCTGAGTTTATCGATCTCCGTTAGTTCCACACACAGCTAGCCTAGGGCGCCCGCCACCCTAGATTAAACGGGAGCGATCGTCCCTGGCAGTCCTCAACCGTAGGGGCAGTGGGGCGAAGTGTGCCTTTTGAGTGAAATAATTCATAATCAGCAATGGGGTTTATCAACAGGATGGAAAAATGTTTCAGACAATATGGCGGGCTGTAACTCATCCTATCCATGCAAGCCGCTGCGCACTATTCCCGCATGTCAAATACATTTTTCTATCCTGTTGGGTTTAACATGGTGTAGTAGCAAAGTCATGTCTTTTGCGTCCCTCTAGTAGATCTGGTCCCCCTGTGTCATTGTCGATTGGCCATTGACAATACTGTACTCATCAATCACAATCTGGGAAATTATGAAGATCGCTTTACAGGTGCGGATCTAGAGAATATTTTGACTACCTTACTAATGGGCGTGGCCATCAAATGACGCATGCGCAATAGCAGATCCTATTGTTCAAAACAATTGTCAAATAAGTCTGGAAAATAGCACTATTTAGAATTATTCTGCAGACTTATCTGACACATTACTGTGATGATACATTAGAAATAGTATCCTTCTAGGCAGACTTG
>WIPJ01067638.1:465503-494187 GCA_018155075.1 Cassiopea andromeda | reverse complement strand
TAGAAAAATAGATTGAGTCCATATGTAGATACACACAGGGATTCAATATGTGAAAATGGTAGATTTAATTATGTAGTAAGGCAGTGAGAGAACGATTTAAAAATATTCTACAATATTTAGTAAGCTTGACTTCCTGCATTCCGTAGAAATGTCTAAAAATGACTGCCTTCCGTAAGGCACGGGCGGCACACTGGATCCGCCTCTGCTTTATTGCTCCTCGTTCTATGCTGACTTTAATGACTTATGTTGTCTGTTAGTGAAAGGGCCTATTGTGGCTTCTGGTTTAGTCTGACAATGCGAATATAATATCTACTGATACTGAAAATGATGAATCTTGCTTGCCCATTCCGATTTTGCTCTAGATTCTGTCCTGTTTTCTTGATACTTACACTAAGCCAAGTTCAGCTGTAATATGTCCATCTATCAATTGGATTTTCAAACTATGTTGATAATGCCAAAGCGCCCTCTAACAAGTTAAAACTAGCTTACTTGATTATCAATTGGCTACTTTTGAGACGCAGTTCCATCTCTTTTGACAGCAGGTGGTAGGAAATTCATATCTCAGGTTAGTCTGGCTAGAAGATTGATAAAGGTTTGCTGGGTCATAGTTTTAATTGAAAATGCGATGAGAATACATATGTAGTGACTAAAGAGAACGCCAGGTATGACGTAAAGGAAGAGGGCATTTTTATTAAGCCGCACCTCCAAAATTGGATGGATAAATTCAATCTTTTACCTACCCTTTCATGCAAGTTCTAAAGGACTTTGAGCCATCTTTACATCAGATTTCTGAGTGGCTGATATCAAAGGAACTCGCATAGTATTTATTTCAGTGAAGTAAACTGCAGTGCAAGCATATTGTTGGTTTACTTGCCACGCGCATTTTTTATCCCCACGATTCTGGTGGGAATAGATTACCTTGTATCATTGACTACGCCAATTCATTCCACAACAATATCTTAAAAAGTACGAATCTTTCACTTAGTGCAGTAGTAGTGCCAAACAAGAAAGAGAGAACTCTGTTTTTGCGTACTTACTTCTGTCTGTCTATCTATCCAACAATAGAGAGCCCATATGTTCTGCAAGCTTTATTCATCGATACCATACGGATGGGATCATTATGTGACGTACAGACCTAAATTATGCATTTTTAAACACTGGTCCCTTTATTCTTCTTCTCTTCCAAACTGTTGAAAGTTCGATTTCTTAGATTTTCAATGAGCTATTTCAACAATCCGACAAAGACGGCTCAAAATAATTACAGAAAGCGAATTTCAATAACTTCTCAATTGTAGTTGGTATTTAGCCACACATAGTTTGTCTGTAACTCTCCATTATGTAATAAAAATCACTGTCTTGTAATTCCTGTAATGCTTAGCAATTTGTGAGACGATTTTGATCTGAGCACAGGAGAAAATGCATCAGATGTGTCTTTTGTGGCGGGCGTCAATGTCCAAACGCAACTTACATGGAGGGCGTCAATGTAACAAAGGCCCCTTTTACAGAGGGCGTCATTGTAACAAAGCTGCCGTTTATAGAGGGCGTCAATGTACCAGAGTCGCTTTCTGTAGGGGCATTAATGTAACAAGGGTCCCTTTTATAGAAGGCGTAAATGTAACAAAGGTGCCGTTTATAGAGGGCGCCAATGTGCCACAAGTGCCTTATATGGAGAGCGTCAATGTATCAGAGGTGCCTTTTAGAGAGGGCGTCAATGTTCCAAAGGGCGTCAATGTCGTTCGAAGTCTTTACCAAGTTAGCATATGCTCGTTCTGCTCCTATTTGAGCATTATTCTTCCAACTATTTTTCAATCAAGTATGTGGATATTATTATACTTTCAATCATTTTATATCTTTGGTAGTGTTCCATGGCATGTTTAACTTAAGATGGAGAATGGCAACGGACTACTTTCTACTTGTAGCAATCATAATGGGATATGGCAGGAAATACCTCATAATTAGACCCTCGCGATGGATTTCTCTCGACTCTCATTTTGCTAATATTTTACGACAAAGAACCTCAAAAAGTTGCTGCATTTTTTGCAAGACTTATCAAATAAGATAGTGTCTACAAATGGAACGCAATTTTGCATGAAATTGGTATTAAATTAAAAAGAAAGGGATAAAACATGACCGCTAATCTTGTTGTAGTTTGAAAGATTTTTTCGTTACACGATCCAATAAAACTTCTTTACGATGTTTTTAATATTCTAAGTTTTGCAAGTCCAGTGCCGCAGAAAGATATATTTATGATAATAAAAAGTCATTTACATGATTAATGCTTCAGCGGATAATTTTGAATCGTACCGTTAGAAGTTATTTTGTATTCGGTAGTTCTATATTGTTAAATCCCCCAAAGTATACACCGAAAGTTGTACATTCATGAATCAATAGAAACCAAAGCTGTAATTTCAGCAAAGCCATATGTTGGCCCCCATCCTTACGTTATGTTTTGAGCCTCCAAGTATGTTTCAGCAGCTGGTGATATTTTGCATGCCAAAAAGATTTTGACAAATTTTCTTCATTTTCTACTTGTAGCAGTTAAAATTTAACAGTTTCTCCAGTAATGTGAACTTAAACGATCTTCTTACCTTCTTACCAGTTACTTTTCCACTTGTATGATAGACAATTTGCTAATCAACAGAGCCTTATCACAAAGTTTGCAGTACTAACATCTATCAGTTTCATGTTCTATAGTAACAGTTCTATATTCTATACTTGCAGTTCTACATTTTATAGTAAAAGTTCAACGTTCTACACTATCAGTTCCATGTGCGTTTGCCGAGCTTAATGGTATTGAATCATAAGAAGCATGTTCTGTTTTTCAAGCATCTATAAAGCGAATTGTAAAGAAGCCAAACGTCTAGAAATGAACGTTATTTCCCTCCTAATGTATCCAGACACTCACAGTAACTTTTAATACGTTGATCGCGTTGATAACGCATTAAGGTTCCATGTAACTAATTATCAAAGAATTGCAGTTCTACGCTGGAAATACAGTAACATGTCTAAGTTCCAAAAATTTGCGGACTTTAAGACCATTAACGAAATAATCGAGTCTAAATTCAAAATCTATGATAACTTTAAGTCTACAAAAGCAAAAGTTAAAAATACATAATTTTGGGCCTTAATTGGTATATGGAACCTTAAGTTGACAGATGAAATCCACCTCACGCAAAGACTCATCTACATTACACGTTTTTTCAAATATAATAGCATTACTTTTTTCCCTGAGCCTAAATTTTCTCAAATTTTCTCATGTTCTCGAATATATAAGGTTGAGATTTCCTTAAAATGTTCTTACCTTTTCTGGAGTAAAGTGGCTAACACAGGTTTCAGTACTTTTTTTCATCTTGCAGACTTGAATTTATAGACTATCTTTGGCATTTAATATGTAAAGATGAGGATATATCAATTTTGGCAAGCAAAAAACCTTACGTGGTAACATGAGCCTTGCAATTTCCTAAGAATTTTTTTAAGATTTGGCCATTTTAAGCCTCAGTTTCTTATAAACTTTTTTCTTATATAAAATATATTAAATATATACAGGTATATCTTCAAACGAGAGGAGTTTGTTGTCGCTTCATTTTGATGCTGTGAAAATGTTGTGTTTTGAGGTAGCTTTAAAATCTTTGTAGAGTAGTTGCGGTGATCTCAAAATCCATTAAGAAGATTGAAGAGGCAAATAATATTTTACTTTTGCTTCGCTAAGGCGATATAACATCAGAGTAGGGTCATGAGCTGGCCTGTGTCTCTTTGTATGTGGTCTAAGATGCAATAGACCTAAAGTGTTCTGTGACATTGTGCTCCATTCGCTACTAATATCTTCTAATAGTGGATTAACATTTGAGAATCAAAATATTCGACGATTTGCCAAGCTTAAGATAAACGAATACAAATGTGAGTATCCGAGTATCTGAGCAAAAATTAGGTCCAATAGATTAGTATAAATTTCTTTATGTCTGTCATCCTAATGACTTGGGAATCAACTGCGATCAACAAATATATCATTTATACCTCTGAAGGACAGGAAAAATGGCTTTCCTTAGAGATGTTCGCAATTGTAAAGCAGACCTGTCATCTCTCCCGGTTTTGCCGGGAGACTCCGGTTTTGACGGCTTTCTCCCGGTCTCTTGGTTTATAAATTTGTTCTCCCGGTTTTCAAGACGCCATCTAGCGGAAATCAATGGATCTCTAGCTGCTATTTCATATGTTTTCTGACATCCCGTTTTATTATTGTGAGATTTATTTTTTAAAAATTCTGATTTATAGTTTTGAAATAATGGCCACATTCACTTTCCACATGGCGAAAGGTTTTGGTAGTGCTTAATAGCAAAAATCTGGTAGAAATTACCTTGAAAACACTTCACATGATAATTTTTGGCATAAACTGCTTGCCGAGCACAGCATTTTATCAAGCATTCCATTCTCTTAAAAAATTTCTGCGATCTCCCTGCTTTTGATCAAATAAGTATCTCCAGCTTTTGAAAAGTTTAGGTTGACAGGTCTGTCAATGTAACCAAACTTGTAATAATTTTTCCGGATCGCTGTACAGCTAATAGTGTAATAGTCCAGATAGTCAATAGCTTCAGAATGCAACTTAAAATTAGACATGGATTTGTTGTTGATCACTGAAAATTAGGCCCTACGCCAGAAATCGAGTAGGGCACCTGCATACAGGGAAGAAGGACTTCATCTACAGAACGCCGAAGATGTTATTTAATGCCCCATGAAGTATGGATTTAATACTGAAATCCAATCGAATGTAACGAAACATGGCTTTTGACGGCGTCATGATAGCTGTACATGGCTGATCTCGCATACTTTATTTCTAAGCGTGGCTGATAAGCCTAAACGGTTGATCTCACAAACAATGTTCATCCTTGAGGGGAAAGAACTAGAATTCATCGCACGTTCAGTATCAATGAAATATCAGTTTTGTTGACCAAATTAATATCAGAATTGTTTCCAAGGCATTCAAAATAGTTCTTTGACAAGGATTGCAATTTTTACTTTACAAAGTAAAGGAATTTAATTTCTCCAGTTTGACAATCTGATAGATAGGATGGTGATAAACTTTTGGCCGAAAAGGATATCTTTTCAATAAAAGTAATACAAAACAGAATTCCGCAAATTTAAGAAGAAGTTAGGCCAAGTTCCAAAGAAGGTCGCTTTCCTAAGCGGCCGAATATTTGCACGCCTAAGTGACCTAATTTGAGGTCGGTTAGCCGGCCCCATGTGAACGCTACGCCTAAGTGGCCAAATATTTGACCAACCAAATATTCGGTCGGCCCCGTGTAAACTCTGCCTCAAATATTTCTATGAAGGAGCATTTGGGGGTGTCAGCTCCAGCGCTGAACGGTTGAAATAAAATACCATAGTTGATCAGATTTAATGGATGAGTTCATAGAAACTAGGGGCACAGGGGGGCGTGTACTTATGCCCCCCACATTTAAATCTTCTTTTTTCTTTTTTTTCTACATTCCATCGCTGGAATCCTCTCTACGTCCATGATCAAAATATTTAATTTTAGGTGTAATTAGGAGAATAACTTGAATACAGAAACTCTGCAAAAAGCCTTATTTTCACTCAAGACTTGAGAAATTGTACTCGATGAAATTGAAGATTTATGTCACAGGACAACGACCCATTTCCTCTGAGAACAGTATTGGAGTACAGGACTAATTTCATGGCAATTTTCTGCCATTAAATTCGTTTATATTCTGTGCCTATATTCGGAACAAATCAATGTTAACTTTGAAGGTGGGATGGGAGGGTTTATGGAAATATAATAGTCTAGGAACTAGCTCATCAGGTGCTCCAGGCTTTTATACAAGCATTTCACCTCTTAACGTAATTATTTGCCATTGTTTCATGTATGAACTCTTTAGAAGTAAATGGGAAGTACAGAAATGCCTGGTACAGCATCGGTAATTCTGAATATTTAGGTTGTACCCTCACCTCTTGCCTCACTGGTCTATAGCAACATTTTTCATAGTTGTCTTTGATAGAGAAGCCTTGTTGGGTTTTGATTTAGAATGAAAATGCTACTCAAACTGAGAATATATTTATTCAATATTTTTCTAGGCCTATTTTGCATGGACCGACTGCCAACAAGCTACTGCAAGAAGCTAAGCAGTTATAACAACTGCAAGAAGAAACCTGTCAGAATGGCTGTCTACTGTCCTAGGACCTGTGGATATTGCAGTAAGTGTGAATGGTCTGAAATTAACATTTCACCTTATTTCCATCCTTCTGTAATGAGAATTAGAACCTCTCTTTCTTCATGCATGTCTGTTGAAGGACGTCTAGCATTCTGGGATTGCTGTGGAGCATGGTTCTAAAGGAAAATTGATTTCTTACATGACTCGCTTGGGGCTTGTCTGGCCATCAGAATCAGTATTCTGCTTTATGGAACTCTGATAGGTCACGATGTTCTAAGAGACTTGCCCTATTCCACGTAAGCGTCATGTGTAAGGTCCGCTGCGGCGGAGTCAAAATTCATTTCCATCTATGTTACCTTGCAGATGGAAGTAAACCCTCATGCGCAGACATCAAATGCCCACCTGCGAAGATCTGTGTTCTCAGTGCAGCAGGCCAACCAACTTGCAAGTGTTTAGTAGAATGCACTCGCAAACTCGAAACCGGACCAGTGTGTGGTATGAATGGAAAAGAATATCCAGATTTGTGTGATCTCAAAAACGATGAATGTGTCAAAGGAGATTATATTCTAGTTAGGAAATATGGCGGCTGTGGACCAACAAGTAAGATACATCCTGCAATGTCTTTACTGTATCATGATCAATTTTTATTCTCTTGAATCAGAATCCATAGGTGGTATCTGTCTTTAAAGATAATTGATCTTCAACCTTAAAGAACATCAAATTAGGAATTGCCTTGGTGTATGCTCAGTGCTTATTTCGATATGAAATTTTTAAGCCTTCAATATACGTCTTTCTTATAGTAATTATGATCAAATGCTTTAGAAAAAATTTCTCTTAGATTGAAGTACTCGAGTTTTCCCTGTTGGTTTTCTATAGTCAAAAATGTTGACGGTGACCAACAAGGACCCTAGGCTCGTATGGAGGTAGTAGTTGATAAAATTGTGTAGGATATAAGATTGTCTAAAAATTTTCAGTTCGTGATTTCTTTAAGTTGTGTTCTCCTATCTCTTTTATTGGGATTTCAAATTCAGAATTTGATCAAGGATCAATATTAAAAGATGGCTCTTTTGCTTAAAACGAATTGACTAGATTGAAGAAAGATTCCATTTCTCATTTCCTTCTCATGATTTTATTGCTTTCTTTCAGTCACATGTGCTGACAAAGAGCGAGAAGCAAAAGCTGGACTATGCAAAGCCTGGCAGAAGAATAATGCTTGCTTCGATCACCCAGTCCTAATGCGAACATTTTGCCCTAAAACTTGCGGATTCTGTCGTAAGTATTTAAAAGTTCTTTATAAAAAATCCGACCCAGAGCATAGTATATTATGTTCTTACTTTCTGACTTGATTATAGTGCTAGATGGCTCTTGATTGCCAAGGTCTTTTAGTCCCAGGAAATACAAGTTGTTTTTAATCCTTTACCTCCTGAATTATGTTACAGAGCCTATTGAATATTGTGTTGCCAATTGGCTACAGCAGGAGGTAAAGGGTTAATGAGAAAGTGGTGTACAAGAAAGTAGTACTCAACTGCTCGAAAAGTTAAGACAGTTAAATTCTGGATTTTTAGACTTAAGAAAGTTTTTTAGTGTTTACGTATTTAAAATTCAATTTATCTGTGCACAAAATGTCATGCATGTGATGTTGGCTACCCTCTAACAGTTTAACTTCTGTTATTTGCTAAGATTTATCATCATTTCAAGTGTACATGAAGCTCTTTCGCTTACCAGTAATGTGCATGCGTAAAACATTGGAAATCAAACATTTCTGCCAAGAAAATTTAAGAAAGTTCTGATACTGGAATTGTGAAAAAGTTGAGAAAGTTAAAGTGCTGGGCGAAAACAACTTTCTTGTAAAAAAGCGTGTAACTCAAGTGTTGAATCATTAATGTACGTAATACTTCGTAGTGACAGTATCACTGTTCTGCTTTCGAGTTGAAAGACACAGATATCGAGCAAATTTTGATTCTAGAATTTACAATTAGAAAAACGTTCCTTACTCTGTGGTAATGGTCATAAAAAATATTATATATTAATTTAGGCCAAGCGACTGAGCCAAAGTGCACGAGATCTAAATATGGATGTTGCTGGAATGCAAAAGGGAATGTCCCTGCTAAAGGCCCATATGGACAAGGGTGTGGAGGTATTACACTAGTAACATTTTTCTTTTGCACCAATTTGCCTTGTAGATTATGACTTTTCTTGTAATTGAATTGACGCAACAACACAAAGGCGTACTAGACAGAATTCTGTTTTCGTTGAAAATGCCACTGCAGCGGGATCTTCTTTCAGTTGCTGTAAGAATGCAAAGCTACTTACTTATTTTGAGATGGAAGTAGAGCCACAATACATCTTGTGCGTTTATTTTTGCAGAATGTTAAAACTTTTAGAACTAATAAAATGGTCTCCTTTCTCTTGTAGCATGCCAGGATAAACCGTTTTGTAAATATTTCAAGAATTGCTGTGGCGGCCTACGATCTGTCAATGTAGAGATTATGAAAAAACTTTGCCCGTTCACATGCCACTATTGCCGTAAGTAGAAAGCCATCTTGATAAAATGTAGACAACTGTTGTACAAGTTGCTTGATTGATGCATGCCTCAACGATCATAAAACTCATTTACTTGAGTTTTTGGCCATTGTGGAAAGTATAGGTATCAAATCTCAATGCTTTTCGGACGAATTCTCGCAAAATTATTGGCAGGAATCCTTCGATGGTGATTCCTTTGTTAGCCAATCAAGATTTGACGCCTATGCTGTTATGAAAAGCTCAAACTCCATTGATTGCATTTTCTTGGGTTTCTGCTGTTGAAAGTGCATTTTTAATGCCAGGGTATCATCCATAACATTATATTATATGGCGTTTGGTAGTTGGCACATGCCTAGTAAGACTTCCTTAAACTGGGTGCTATCTAGAACACCGTTTTTTGCCCAATGACTACATTTTAATTGCTTAATTCTAGCAATTATGAATTTTTAAGTTAATAAGCGCAAGAAATTTTCAACTTAATTAAAATCAACCCTACGATAGCCAGGGTATTTTGTTAAGGGTGTTTGACTAGTGGGGAAAACAGCAAAGACGTCCCTAAATTTTTATGGCGTCCACATAAAATCCAATTCACTTGTGTAGTAGGCCTTTGGGAAGCAACACAAGCTATGTTTTATGATATAACTACCAATCATAAAACACTTTATCCTCAATAAATTTGTTGTCTTGAGAGAATGAAAAATAACCCCATTTTGGCTTAGCCCACTGGGGTAGATGTCCCACTAAGCAGCACCTTAAAAGGCACCCTTATGGTAACTCTCTCTAAGACTCACAGCTTCATTGAAAGGGTAGAGCTTCCTTGAGCTCTAAAGTTGCAAAATTTTAAGTCACTGCTTTGAGGTTGGGATTAGGCAGATGAAATAACCAATTTTATTACTAGTTGTGACAATTTGTTGTCCAGGTCACTACCTAGATAAAATAAGAAATTTTCAATCGTCAATAGCAAAGAATGCAATGAAATTTCTCACACATGCGACGGTAAGCATGTGTTTGCAACGATTACCCATGGAAACTCTTGTGTTGCAATACACAGATTGCTTTTCTGAACAGTAATTGTATCTTCAACATGCGGTTGATTCAATCGTTCTTGAATCGACTATTTTTCTGAAAAATAAAGTCATGTTATTAAATAGAAGCTAAGTAAGACTGGAATGTTTTATCATTTTCATCTTTCTATAGATAATACCATTTGTAAATAAGCATGGAATTCTCTATTAATATGAGTAAATTGCTATTACCACATCTTATGAAGTCTATAGTGCAATCGATGTTTATAATTAATTAAAAAACACCGGAAGGGATCGAAGAAAAACTTGTTGGTAAAGAGCTTAGCTTTCTACAGTATACACGCATGGCGGCTAATGCTTTATATGTCTTGTGCTTAGGATTGGAACGCCAAAATCTCTAGACAATACTAGCAGATTTCTTGACTAAGTTAAGGGATAAGTAAATAATGCCCTTTCCTATTATGAAGGCCGAAGGTCTTATTTACCAAGCATCTCTTAATGATGTTAGAGAGCTGGTTCTGAATGGTAGATCTCCTTCGTATCTAGCCATCAATTCTGAGCTCTTTTGTAATCTAATCTTTAGCATCTGCTTGGCGCAATTGTGATCATGCGTTTGTGGCCTCTGCGTGGACGGATTTAGGAAACGGTTATTGGGAGGGGGGTGTGTAGAATTGCTAAGGCTGTTGAGCACTACGCTCTTCAGATGCCTGGATAATGAAGCCATACCCATTCTTCACATTTTTATTATCCTCTGTGTTTATCCAGTATGATACTTGAAGCATTTATTCTCGATTTCTTGATAAAACAAGGTATTTCTTTATTTTCAGAGCCTGGTAATTTCATTGGAGGTTGATTTTGCAGCACCTTACTAGTCTACAAATAGTTATTAAGCTGTAAGCACAATGGTCAGTCTGGAGCTTCATATCCTGAAAATACACCTCATATCCTTGCTGTATCTTGGAAAATCATAGAAAGGAAGATTGCAGTAATTCGCTTTATTCTCTTTAAAGTAAAGTCTTAAATAGATCATCCAAAGGCATTCATTCATTCAATAGGGGCGGTGCCAGCTATCAAGTAGGGAGGGTCGGGGATCTTGGGTACCACGCCCAAGAATGACAATTCGATTTGGATGCCACACCCATCTCAAAATCTTGCTAGAGGTCCCTCACCCCAAACTCTAACATTGTCTTATCGAATTTGGACGGATTAGAAACCTCGTCTTGGCAAGAAGTGGGGAGGAGGCACAAACGCCCAGTCCCCACGTGGCGCTTCCACTGAATGTGTTGAAAGCCGGGCAAAAAGACATTGGTATTGGCTAATGTTTCTTTATCTTGCTTAAAGTAGAAGATTGGTTGAGCTATAAGCGAATGAAATTATATTAGCATCTTGCGACATACACTTAAAGGGTTACACTCTTTTTATGTAAGAACAATCTTATAAGAGCACGAGCCTGGAATTTGATGGAAAATTAAGAACAAATAAGAACAGGGTTGAGACTGAAGCACCGTCGTCAAATTCATTTTTGGATGATGATGTATGAGCTTTCCACTAACATATGGACATGAAATGTCCATTCTTTGTCAACCTGAGCAGTGACAACCTTGTTGCTTGTTGTATTTGATTTTCACGAAGTAGTTGCCCTTAGCGAAACTAGATTCTACACTAACATTGTCTATTATCCTCCATGTATTTCTAAGTTGCCTACACCCAACTACTGTAATTCAAGAACAGATTAAGAACAATTCAGCCTCCAAATTGAGGAAAAATTAAAAAGAAGAAAGCCTGAACCTCAATTTTACTGGTTCTTACATAAAAGAGAGTTTACTCTTTATGTCTGTTAGATTTCGTGATACTTGATACGGAGATGAATGACAAATAGAGGCCGTTAGCTAATAGGAAGGATACCTGGTCAGTTTCTTTAATATTTATTCACCCTAGCTGAATATTACGCGGAGTTGGAGGCTTAAAAGTCGAATTATTTTCTGTAACTTGTAATGAAGAAAGTACTCGGTAATGTCCTATTTAAACTCGATATTATAGTGACAGATTTCTTTCTTGTAGATTATTTTCAACTCTATACAGTTGTTGTATCACTTGTGACGTCATTTTGCAGTATTTAGCTATTTAAAATATCACGATAGCAACTAACTTTTTGTGTAGATACTAAATGTTTAGGATTATTTATATAATTGTTTTGATATGCTTAGGTATAGAAAATCCTTTAAATCGCCGTAGTAATTCTTAGTAGCAAATCACTACTGGAAGTAATTTACTGACCTACCTAATTCTGCTTGCAATGTATATCGCATCATGGATGGATGGTGGTCGTCGCGCAATGACTTGGTGAATTAAGCTAAATGACTTAAAGTCATTAAAAGGCAACAGGTTTGAAGCTTTCTTGCATTTGAACATTCTCAAAGTATTTTACTATAAAATTTACCAGACATGGTGTTTTGTAGTACATTTTGAATGCATTGCAAGTCTCTTTATCTTTTCTAAAGAAATTCGGAAGTATCATGTAACTTAGATTAATGGACTTTAAACCATGTTTATATTTAAGTATAGTAATTCTATCAAGCATAGCCCTGCCCGTAGCTAAATTGTGTGAAAAATAGGCCCCGTTTACACTATACCGGATAGCTATCGTCGCGCCGCGAGTTTCCTATCGGACAGGGGGTACTATTTACATCATGCCAAAGCTATCCGGTACGAGAAGCTCTTCAAATGAGAGGGGAAGTCATTTCGCTCTGGAGGTGATATGATAGTCAAGCCGTATTGCCGTGCCACTATCCGGTACAGCATAAACGATCGCCCTATCCGGTAGAGATTGTTCCATGACGCAACTCGACGATAGCTACTAGCATACTGTAAATGGGGCCATAGTTTCTATCGCGCTTTTTGTTATGAATGTATATTTTCTGTAAGGAATCGACTTGTTTTTTTGTCTTTTATTCTACAAGTATTTTTCTTGATAGAAGGATGGAGCGTCTTCTTTTGTCGAAAATATTTAGCAGACAAAGTTAATTAATGATTAAATGCATCTGGGAGATTTTAATTAAAAGCAATTTTTGCTCCAAGGTCTTTTTGATAAGCTCCATCAGCTAATTTCCCTGAAGAATCGTGGTGCATTGATGGTTTTTTTTCTATCCCATTTTGCTCGGATTCTATCAGCTTACGAAAGTGCAAGCCTGTTTACCGTGCAAAGAGCCCTTTCGAAGTGCACTGTTAAAATATTATTTCAAAGCAGCACCCATAAATCTACACGTATTTTTTATAAGAAAACCATCACTTTGCCTAAGTCTCAATTTTCTTAACTTGCCCCAAAATTGAGCCTGAGAGCTTCTTAATATTTTCTTAACTTTTATTGAAATAAACTGGCCAAAAATGAGTTAATTTTTTATGTTCAAATTTGAATTCCATCTTTAAAATTTCGAATGTAATAGTGACGCAATATCGATGTTTGGCCAACAAAAACATTTGATTTTGGAAATTCAGCCTTGTGATTTTCTTGAAATGTTCTTATGATTTTGGCTATTTGAGCCTCATTTTCTTTTTAACTTTCTTCTCATAAAAGCATGTATATATGAAGGCGTCAAAATATGTTTCTATACAAATAATCCTATTTGATAGACATACTTCTGAAAAGTAGGGGGTCTGGGAGCTTGCCCCCAGAAAAACTGTTTGAGACAATACCCTGTAGAATGTCAGGAAACACCCTTTTTGCAAAGTAGAATATAATTGTGTTCATCACCGATCGTCATGCTAAAGAGGAGAAACTAACCCCTCAGCCTAGTTACATTGACGTTTCCTTTCTGCTGTTGCATGCGTATACGTCAATACTACAAACAACACATCTCATGCCAGTAGGTAAAGGAACAGACAAAGCCAAACCCAGATATCTGGCATTTGCTACATGGAGTGCACTCAGAAGGAAAAGTGCCCAAATTCCCCAAAAGGGTTGTCACGTACACATTATCTTTGCAGTTGGCTAGCGAATCCAAAAATTGAAGCACCAGCATTTCACTCTCTAAGCTGCAAATAGAAATTTCTACAAAGCTTTTGCCCAGACTGCAAAATGGTTTAAAGTTTGTCACGCAACAAAATTGGTATATCTGCACGTCACATGTTTGTGTGGTGATGCTCCTAGACTCTAGATTTGATAGAGGTCAATTGACAAATAAGTAAAAACTACATTGTAGAGCAATTCTATATACAACTTCGGTGAATTATTGGGGGGTAATGCCTCCCTGCTTTCCCAATTTCTAAGGGCCTGGTGAAGTTACTATAGAAATAGGTATCACAGAGACAATTGGGACTAAAAACGTACCTTTTCAACACCTCTGAGGAGCCCCTTTTGTACCCCAAAGGCTTGACGGCCCCCAGGGGCACCGGAAACATGGTGGCAGCTGCCCCCGTGCCCTGATCATACGGGAACAGCAGGTGCCCTCTTGAAACTTTTCGTTAGTTGTGTATTGCAATAGAAAATGTAATGAAAAGGAAATAAGCATTCACTTTTCATCTTTAATCACAAAGCTATAGGTAATTCCTATTCAGCCACTTCCCTATTGGCCTTTTATCAATGTTTCTATTTTGCCTCTTGAACTTTCCAATACAAAAATCGTTAATACAGGGCCAGCTAGTAGAGGAAGCCAATCATGTTTGAAATAGTTTTGTAAGCAGCAAATGCAAGTCAATGCCGGAATAATGAATCAAGATTATTATAATTGAGCAAACAAGAACTAAAACAGAAGTATGGCCTTAGAAGTCTGTTACTTTAGCTGCCAAGACATGGCTTTGCACTAAGGCTGGCCAGCGGATCCAGAAAATATTATAAGGTGATGCGGATAGCTATTCCGGCGTGGACTGCCACTTCCTTGGCATACTGGCGTGTGGTTGCTTTGTTTCTATCATTGGCGAAGTTGGGGTAGTCTTTTCTTTCTTTTTTCTAAATTTTCAAATTTAATAAAACTTGGCTGAGGGAGCAGCTTCTCTTTCACAGTATAAAGATCATTGGTGAAATCAAGTACATTTTGCTTTGCAAAAAGACGCTTTCTGACGTTTTAGACCACGCTACTTCAAAATGTATATTTGGAGGCAAACCCCAGCCCTATTTTAAACGCAATAACTATGAAAAGAATTTTTAGGCTCAACATTTTTTATTAATTGGCGTAGATCTGTTACATGCAAGAGCTTCTTTCTCTTATTGGGTCATCTATGTCTCCCCTCCCAATTTGGTGCAGCTTCAACTGCCTACGGGCCTGCATTGGTAAGTAAAAGTTTGAACAAAAGTCAACTCTAGCTTGGGCATGCATTGAATTTGCAAAAAGTTGGCACTGCCTCCTTCCTATAAATTGAATCCCGGCCCAGCCTTGGTGGACCCTAGAGTACACACTAGATATGCATGAAATGCTCTAACAGTCTCATAATAAGTCTTCAAATCCTCAATGCTTATAAGCAGCTAGGGAACATTACTTAGAAAATTTGAATGAATGGCGATCGGTAACAACAGAAACCTTCTACTAAACTGCTACAATCGTCTTTTGGGAAGACTCAATTTTCAAAGTGTCCTTTTTCAGAACCTGCTCCCACCGCTTGGAATTGCTTCCGGCGCCCCTGGGGGCCCTTAGGAAGTGTCCTAACCCCGACCTACGTCGGTTATGCCACTTCGCTGTTTTCGTTGTTTCCAAACTTCTAGAACCTAAAATCGTCGCTTTTTCTTGGCTTTTGCAATACATTTAAGGCTATTAACTGAGTTTGTAAAGCGAGAGCGAGAAGCATGTCTTGTTGTTGTGACGCCATTGTAACTAAAAATATCAGGCAACGTTTTACGAGTGTGAACTGAAAGAAAAGCATACGGCGCGACGCGCCGCATCGCTATGCACCTCGACCAGTGTAGTGTGAATTGACCTTCAAAGATACATTTCTTGCGCACTTTCAAAACAATGCATCAGCCCTTTGGTGTATTATGGCCTAGGTGGTAGAAGGCATGTTAGAGCAATTGCTATAAGCAGTTCTTGTGACTAGCTAACTTTGTTTGGCATTGGGTGAGTAAAGAATAGCCAAACGATAGAACTTGGCGCCCAAAGACGTTGCACTTCGCTCCCGTCCTTTACTTGCTTTCGCAAAGTTGTTGTTGTGGTAGTATCCTAGTAGTGATAACGAGGCTTTCCAGTGAGGTGACCAAAAAGCACAGAAGTGTGTTATTATGTGAAAAAATGCACAAAAATGTCTTCTAATTTAACTGATGACGAAGATTGCATGCTGGTATGGTGCTGTAGCAGCTTATATATTCTTTTTTATTGTATGACTTTCATTTCGGCTTGTGCTCTACGTAGGTTTGTGTGGTTCTACCTAATATAATTATTTTTTAGCCTGATATAGTTTCTTTACTTGCCAATGTTAAATTTTAGAATCTTGAATTTGAGTGGCTATTGAAAGACGAAGTACCATCTATTTTGTCTCAGCTCAAAGATATTCTACAGGTAAGAATATAAGTCTTGTTTGCCACATTGTGGTGTGGATGAAAGTGCAATGGATATTCAATTTGCTTTGGAACTTGTGACAGGTGTGTACAACAAGAAAACAAAAATAGTTCAAGGGTAACGTCCGAGTGGTAAAAATTTTATGTCTACCTAAAAGTTCATTTAACTTCAGACTCTGGTCATAAATTTGAATAAATTGCTGGATTCTATTATCTACTCTTTAAGGTGCACACTTGGAGTGTGGAGTTCAATTGTGCACATTTGCATACCTTAATTTTTGTTTTGCACACCCAAAGACTTAGCAGAATGTGCAATACTTAGCAGTCCAGGATGAAAGAATGGATATACATCAATATACATATTACTAATATTTTGTGGGGCAGCTGCATTGATTTGACTGGGCACTAGAAATCTTCTTGACATCAATGTATAATGTTTTCTTAAATATTCAATTGAAATTTGTTGCCATAGTTACTCATTTTGTAGGATAGCTTCATTTCTGGTTGCCAAAAGACCTCTTGAGTCAAAATTTAGTTGCATTTTATGAACATCAAAACACTTCCGATATCATTTGAATCAGGACTTCATGCTGGTCAGGAGAGGAGACTTATTCCCTAATGCTGAAAGCACTTTTTGTGATTTGGCTCAGTGTGAGGGTGCATTATCTTGTTAGAAGACAAAATGCCTATCTCTATTATCATAGTTGACAGAAATAATTTGGGTAAATTTTCTCACTACAAGAGTCATACTAGTAGCATTCACTTTACTTTCTTTCTACCTATCACCAGCTTTCCATAACCATTAGGCCTAATCTACCCCCAAAACATGGTGGATATAGCATTCTTGAATCTTGGTTGGAAAACTCTGATTTTTAGGCTTCTATTGGCAAGTTGCCGACCACTTGATGTTATGGGATAGTTTCTAAAGCCAAAGCAGCATTCTTCAGAAAAACAACATCATTATAGTACCTAGCTAGCCACTAACTGAGAACCAACCCATTGCTCAAAATAAAACTTTTTAGTTTTTAGTGTTATGCACTTTGTGAACTTTAGAAACCATACTGTACAGTTTTCTTATGTTTATAATTGAAAATCTGGTGACAGCCAATATCTTTTTTCCTTCTGCAATGATCTTTGAAAACTCTGTATTACACCAATTATAGCAATTTAAATGCTGGCCTTATAACAAATGTTGGATGTTTGCTGCCATTTTGGATAATTAAATGGTAATATCTGAGTGGCAAATTTCCCACTCAGATATTACCATTGAATTCTTTTTGTTTGAATAGGTATTCTTGTTATTTGAGAACTTCCTTTAAATTCCAATGTGATATTGAATTTTTCTGCAATTGGCATATATATATGTTTATTGATGTGGTGGCACACTTAAATATTTATCATCAAAAGATTATGTATTACATGTTTTGAAGTTTATCTAAGTTGCCAGGGGGACACTGATTTTTATGGCATATCATACCTTCCCATGCTCTGGAAGAATTATCATTGATCTTGTTGATTTTTCAGATTTTAATTTCTTTGTGATTATTGGTATTATTGAAGCATATAAGCATTAATTTGACTAGAATGTAGGCATTACATTCATCTGCCAAGTTTAATTTAGTTTCATCATTACTTCATAATGTTGCTCTTTCTAGGTGTGTCTCAAAAAGTTTAATGTTCAAGGTGAGCTCTAACTAATTTTTCAGTTCTGATAATTGAATGAAGATTTTGCCTTTGTTTTGTTGCTGCACTCTCTGTTCCAATTTTTAGGTAGAATGTAAATAGTTTTGCTGCATAGGAATTGTTTTTTGGCCCAGATTGATCACTTTTCTAGTTTAATAAAGTATGATTTGAGGTCTGTTCCTTTTACATGGTTAGTACATAAATCTAGGTTTGCTCCTTTAGTAGAAAAAAACACCATTTGACTCCATGGTTTTGGTGAATGCATTGAGAATGTCATTAAGAAATAATTATAAAATTTGTTGTCTTTTGTTTGATTTTGTTTTGATTTTGCATTAGAACTTACAAGCCAAATTAAACCAGTTGTAAGTGTTCACTTACATGCTGGTATTTGTCTTTAACCTTTTCATGAAGCTCAAAGTAAAATAGAGGTTTTGTTTAGTAAATTTTGAGGTATTGTGGCTTCAAGAATAGTACTGAGTGATGCCATCAGTAGTTGGTTCTGCACGTTCCATGTAGGGCACCATCCAAAAAATCTTGACATTCTTAGTCCCCCTATATTGCATAAATATTTTCAAATTTTTCCCGGCCACTTGCTTGGCCACAACGCCCCTGAGATTAATTTCTACCAGTTTTTTTCCATTTTCCTTTAAGTTAGTTTTAAATACTTATTTTAGTGTAGTGTGATTTTTTCTATGTACAGGCCATGGGGTAGTCATAGTCTTTTGCTCTCCATGGTAACATCTTTGTATTGTTTGTATGTATGTAGTGTAATTGTAAGCATTTATATGTATAAAAAAATAGAGGTTTAAGTGCCTAGATACTGGTATTAGCAGTAAATACATTTGGAAGATAGCAATTCATGCACCTTTTTCTAGTTTTCTTGTTTGTATATTTCCTGTTTTTCAAAACTAGAATGTTAAAATTTGAGTAGCAGCTTTGGATTCAAGATTTCAACCACTTTCTGGTTTTTTTATGTAGCCCTATATGTACTTCAGTAGTAGACAAAACAGAGACAAAACCAGGGTGCAAAGTCCTCATTATTGATTAGTTAATGTGCTGCATTCTCTCATGCCCCCAACAGTTTTGCTTTTGGAACTGTCTGCTTTTGGCCTTTGTGATTTTTCTCACGTATAGGACCAAATTTTCTTTCATCACAAGCAGTCTATTGTATTTTGCTTGTTTTCTTATCATTGTTTTTTGATTGAATATTGTCTCTTTCCTATCTCCTTTTGCAGTTCAGTCAGATCTACAGAATTGCTATTCTGAAAAGTCTTGCTGTCCTTTTTTAGGAAATTGGCCAAATAGAAGCAGTTATAAAGTTGATAACTACCTCCTGTCTTTGCCAAAGTATGTTAAGCTTAGTTCATATGTAAAATTTTCCATCAACTATCAGTCATATCCTATAATTTACTGTAACATTTGAAAAATCTTGCCCATCAAGCTGTAATCTTAAGCTTGTTTAGCTTAAAGGATTTTCATCTCCATTGATATATCTTTTAAAATTACTGTCCAAATTTGTAATACTTTGTGAGTTTTATAGATCTCTGTCTGACATTTGAGAGAAAAGTGTAATTTGCTTTAAACAACCACAAATGGAAGTGTTTATTTTCGAGTGATTGCTTTCAGTGGTCTTTGATTTCTTGATTATGCATTTTTTGCAAAATGGTGTTTTTTCATGTCCTTATTAGGTCAAATGTAATGACCACACACAAAACATAGACAATAATGTCTTTTGATCAATAGTAGACACAACTTGTGATTGGTGCTGTAGATTGAAGCTTTTTCTAAGTAGGCTGAGATTTTGCTAAAGTAGGAATTTAGCATGAAATGAAAATGGTAGAAGAACTGTTAGATTTTCTAGTAGCTGCAAGATTAAAATGATGAAAATAGTAAGCAGATGTACAGGGATGCCTACATTCGGAGGGACAGGAGGGGTAGCTACCCCCTCTGTCCTCATCCATGGGGGGCAAGAGGGGCAATGATTGCCCTTCATGCTAAACTCTTTCTATCTCTCCTATCTTCTGAAGGGGCATTTTCCAGCATTGTAGACAGTTTGCGTTTGGGGGAAAGCTCCAGACCCCCAAATTTGCATTGTATTACTAGGAGACCAATATACTAAGCATTTTTCTAATGGAAAAGATTCTGAAGGCCAAAATCTACCCCTGTGGAGGACTATATATATACTGTACATAAATGTACCCTCAGGGGACACTTTGCCCTCCCTGCCATAGGTACGCACAGGCGTCCCTGCAGATGTATTGAAGACCTTGATGATGTTACCATGTATACAAACTATTATATATATATATATATATATGCGTTTAAAAATAAGTGAATAAATTTAAACTCATTAACTTTTTTGAGTTTGGAAGATCGATTCAATTCTGATGTTAATTCTTAAGCAGTATCTTGTAATTTGACACTTTGTTTATAAAGAAATGCAAACAACTATAATCTTATATGAGGACATGTTGCTTGAAAGATGGCTTGTCTATCATTGATATTTAGCAGAAAAGTTTTTGGGGTTAATGTGAATCCACGTGGTACTGGGTTTATCGCTTTCGAATTGCTGACTTAGCAGAGATTTTGCCGCCAATGATTCAACAATTTCATACTGTGTACACGAGTTTTTAAATAAGAAACCTAGCTCAAAGCATAGTACTAAAGTTTCTCAATTTTCGGCCACATTTAGTTCTAAAAGTTTCTTAATATGACGAACTAAATTGCTGTGAAAGCGTACGCAGAACGTGAATGTAGCAAACTATTTGACCTATAACAAACAAAATGCGTCAGTACGAGTTGAATTCGAAAGCAATGTCTTATTCAAATTATGTTGATACAGCTTGACGTATTTGTCTGTAGTTTCTTAGCTCTTTTGTGTAGTTCTAAACGTTTCCTAAATTTTAGGCTGTCTAGTACTAGCTTGGTTATAAAGTGGTTTCTTATAAAAAAAATCGTGTAAACTATTTCGAAGAGTATATGCAAAAATTTTGTATATTTATATAGAAAGACGGAAATTTTGTTTTAGTTGCGCATTTTATGACTTGCGATCACAAGAAGAAATGATCTATTGCCATTGTTAAAGTATACAAACGTTCGTTTAGAAGGCCTTCGCTAAATGGACTGCTGTCCGCTGACAAGCGAAGTTAATGTTTTGATATGCGATATAAATAGGTTTGTGCTTCATTTAATTAAAACCTCAACAGTATCTTAGATTAGAAGTCATTCAATTACCACATCATTAGGACAATTACCACATCATCCATGGATACATGAGGCATCAAAAATTGTCTCTATGTCATTCCATGCACACGTGCGACAATTATTGTCACCCTCTCTTTTAGTTCCGATATTGTCCGTGGTTTGATAAGCGTGACTGGGGATAGTGTGGTGAAAGCGGTATGTTCTACTGTTTCTTGCGATTTTCTGTTCCAGTATTTTCCTTTTTGTGTTTAGTGTTTTATATTTGATTGTTATTGGCTGTGATCATAAAACACCCAAGATATTTATTAATTAACCTTTAGAGAAGTTGTTTGCCAGCACTGTATGCATCCTTTGTCTCTGATGTAAAAAGTTAGATAACGCTCAGACAAGAATTTTAGTTCTTATTCTTTAGGACTTGAAATTCAAGATTCCAAAATTATCAAATGGCACTTTTAGCACTTACATTTATGACCAATTTCCATGGAAGCTCCAACAGGTAATCTTCAAAGTATTCAATTAAAAAGGAAAATAATAGTATTACTTTTTACTTTGTGAACAAGGTATAATTTTATGTCCTTGGCAGCTTTGGTTTAAAACTCCTTGATCTAAGATGAATTCATTGCTCATTACTTACTTCTCGGCACCATTAGTTGTTTAATATCTGGGGAGCATTTTTTACAATACACAAAGTCAGTAAAATTAAATTTTTTCTCTTGTATCTTTTATGTGTCTTTACTCTGTTATACTCTGTGAATTCATTATAGAAGTATAGAGATGATTGTTGTTACCTATCTGTAAGATTATTACACAATAAAAACATCACTCTTCAATATCAATGTAACATCAACATAACATTCAAATCCAAAACTAAAACTATAAACAATGAATCCTTCGTTCATATATGCTCCGCAGGGGAGTCGATAATAAATCCATTTTCAAGAATATGCCTATAATTTATCTATTAAGCGCTGTTAAAGCAAATAATTCCGGTTTCTCAGTCTCATCATAGCTGTATTAATTTCTGACATACTTTTTAAAAATTAGTATACTGCCTTTTGAAATCAATTATAGACGCCTCCATACCATTAATGGCAACGCAGTCAAAGTAGAAAAATATATTTATTTTTACATTTGAAGGACATACCTATTTAAAGAGATATTTTTTTAACAGTAGCTTTTCTGTATATGCATTAAAGTGCTCTAATTGTCATCTTGTTAATATTCCACAGTTGCAGGACGCTTACAATCATTTAATTATGGCTCTTGAAGAAGTTGTTGAAAGAGAAGCTTGTGGTGTCTTTACCTCTGGAAAGGAAGTTGAACATGTAATACTTGATCTGATGTTACTTTTCTTATTTGAGTGTTGAATCTAGGATCTGAGAAGGGAACACAATTCCAAAGTGCAGAAGGCCACTTTCATTGCGTATTGCACGTGCACGATAGCGCATGCTTTTCCTCTCAATATCTTTTTTTGAATGATAAAAAAACAGAACATGGCTTTCTTAGAAACAGAATCATTTTAATGATTTCTTTCACTTTAACAGTAACAGAATCATCTAATGACTTGCATATTAGCATTCGCATGAAAACCCTTTTGAAAATGGCATGATGCTGAGAAAAAGAGCATGGCGTTTCATAATATGGATTGATGATGTCACGTTGCCGCGAAGGACCACATGACCCCCTGAGGGGCGTGGCTGGATTGCAAAGCAAAAGTGTTAGCAAGATTTGCGACAAATGATTGTGAAAAAATGATCGCAAACCTACCTTCCTTCCTTCTGTTATTGAACTGTGTAGTCTAGCTTAGGTTTGCGATCATTTTTTCACAATCATTTGTCGCAAATCTTGCTAACAATTTTGCTTTGCAATCCAGCCACGCCACTCAGGGGGTCACGTTGTCCTTCACAGCTACATGTGATATCATCAACCCATCACCATGCTTGGCAGGGTTTCATGTGCTCTTTCAGAGTGTTATGTGCTGTTGTCCACCATCCAATATCGTCTCAGCATGAACAGGCAAGTGGAGTTATGTCTTGTCTTTCCAAGGCTAATTTGCAGATCACAGTTGTGGGTGGGATTGCCCGTGTTTAGCGGGCACCCTTTTAAAAGGTTTCATAATAAGGTGCATGCTACGTTGCTAGATTCAACACTATTATTATGTTCTTTCAAATGAGAGTTAGAGAGAAACTTAAACCATTACAATAAGCTGATATTTTTACATGAGATTTCACAAATTATCCCATATCTAGCAACTTGTTTTTACGTCTTGAGGATGCTTATAAGGAAATCTTTGAATTTTGTCCAACATTCGCGCCCTTCTCTCTATGTGACTCAAATTTGTATGCTTTTACCGCCTTTCCACCCACTACTTCTAGACAGAACGTGTTAACTTACCATTAGCCTCAATGCAATTCAATATGAACTCGTTTGTTTTTAGTCAGTAATTGTTCAATTTTTTCCCCAAACTAGCTCATGGACGATATTTTGTCTAGTTTGAGTAGAGGAAAATCGCTGCTACTCATACCTCCAAAAATTCCTTTGTCTCAACTGTTATCGAGTGGTTCTCAGGTTTGTATCCTTAGATAAGTTCTTTTGATGAAGTCTTATGTTTAGTTGTAATTTTGTAAGAAGTTTCACTTGAAATTAATGAGTAGTTGACTAAGTTATTTCATTTAAATGTTAATACTTATTTTTATTATTTTTGCTTTCGCAAATTTACTATTTATTGAACAATTGTTTGGAAGACCGTCAGTGGATCTGCAAACTTTTCCTTGTCGCCAGAGAAAAAGGGGATTGCCACAGCTGCTTCCGCAGATCTTGACCAAATGACTCTTCATTTAATTTCCTTTCAATAGTTTATGCCATTATTTAGGGGCACATTTTTCCTGCAATATGAGAAATAAATGGTATCAGCTTTTGAGATGTGTGGGAAAGCATGATCTCCATTTGAAGACACATGCAGATTTATGGGTAGTATTTTGGCAGAATATCGCCAAATTGTCAGGAGGGAATCTTAGCATTAACCAAATAATCTTTTTCACCGAATAGAAGGGCGGTATAATAAGCGGGAGGCTAGTATTTTTGCTAGAAATGCATAATTTGGGGGTTGTTAATAGTTGGGGGAGGGGTCAACGTTCAATAGATAGTATGGGGACCCAAATATTTCAAAATTATAGTAATTAGTTGTTAACATTGTGTAAGTATAAGGTTAATAGTATATTTTGATTTACTTAGTTGTTAATATTGATTTGTGTTCACAAAGGCAATGTACTTTACTTACTTATCCTTTTAAAAATTTTAAAATCTTAAGGTTAGTACTATGGGAGGGTAGGAATTTTTTAAATTGCTTAGTTGGGAGGTATTTAATAAATGAAAAAGGGTGGTGAAATTTTCAAACAATCTGCAATCGGGAGCCCCCTTCTATTCGTTGCCGAAGAGTAAATACCCAATTAGAGATAAAACTCTTCTTTGCCTTGCAGAATTATTGGTATATTTTTTAGCATGTTTGCGTAATTGTGTCACAATTTGTCAGACATAGGTGGAATTATGGGTCCATATTTTAATCCAAAATAGCACGTCTCCTTCCCCACCTAATCTTAGTTACCCCCATATTACCGGCAATGAGTTTATGGAGTACCATTTTGGTGTTGACACAAGTGGTATTCTGTTGAATGAGGAATCGAATGAACAGCATTCCAGTTTTGCTATAGGTCTAAATTGTTTATCAAATCAAATCTAACTTGTTTTTGCAGTCGGTTTATTTCTAGTTAAAAACTGATTTATACCAACTATTTACAATACAGGAATTTTGCAATGATCCGTTAGAACAAAGTAAAGGACTGACTCTAATATAAGGAGGCTAATAGTTGCCCTCGCACAACATCCATTGTTGTTGTGTATTCGCCTCCATGTGTATGCGCAGAATGCAAATACACCGGGCCGCCATTCACCACGAAGTTGTGCGCTGGCTGCGGCTACCCACGACTACCACTATCATTACCACCATCATCAACTGATGTTCTCTTCGTCACTATCATCTTTGACATCACTATCCTAGACTTTTTATAGGAAATGCATATGCTGAGGGCCCCGAGGGAATTCAAAGGCCCCGGACAAAAGAGAAAGACGAGGCCCCCTACGAGCGAAGCGAGCAGACAATTTTCAGGGTCTAGAAATCAACTTTGGAAAGTTACTACTGGTTTACTTTACGAGCCCCCCCCAGAGCTTTAAGCTTTGGGTGCTATGAGGCCCCTTAGACTTTGAGGCACTGGGGCAGTGTACTCCCTTGCCCCCTCCCGTGCCCTACATATGCTAGCTTCCTCTTATGAATGTGCTAAAAGTTGATAGCCAAAACCTTTTGAATTTTCTAGTACTAAAGCTTGTTTGAAGAATTTCTTGTAATCCTGACTTACCTATATTTCGATTTCTCGAGGAATTCATTGGCCTACAACAGCATTTTGAATTCGGGCGTTTTCATCCCAAATTATCGTATGTAAATGCTATAAAGGAAATATTTGAGGCTATTTATCTCGTAAGCTACGGTGTATGTAGTTCCTTGCGTATGAAGTACTTCCTAGAATGCTTCAATGAATCGTCGCTTACATTGACAAACGTATTCAATGTTTTGCTCAATATTATTTCCTTCTAAGTATGTGCAACCTCGAATTTATGTGTTTTCATCTAAAATCAATGCCAACTACATGGAAATTCATTTATAATTATTTTTATTGCATTTATTACAAGCAAACGAAACATCTCCAGTAGTCAATAATAATTTTGCAGAAAGCTGACATGAGAGATTCATATAAATGAAATTCTTAGTCTGTTTTCTTTAGCATACTAGCACAAGGCTATTGAAATTGCAGCTGCGGGTTACATAAACGTGAAGAAAGTTTTATTTGGATTAAGGAGGCGTTTTATTGCTCGAATTTGTTCAGCCCTTCTTTTTCTTGGTATTGTTAGAGAGTTATTCTAATATCATACTCGTTTTTTTATAAGAAAAAAGTTTGTAAGAAAATGAGGCTCAAATGGTCAATATCTTAAGATCGTATTAAAAAAATCACGATGCTCAATGTCCAAAATATATTGTTTTTGTTGGCCAAAAATCGATATTTCGTCATTATTGCATTTGAAATGTTAAAGATGGAATTCTAATTCAAATATTCAATAACCAAAGTGTAAACCATTTTAGCCAGTTTATTTCAGTAAAAGTTGAGAAAAATTTAAGTAAATCTCAGGCTCAATTTGGGGAAAAGTTAAGAAAGTTGAGGCTCAGGCAAAATGATGGTTTTATAAAAGAAACGTGTATAGCAAGAGTTTCGGATCATTTGTATGTAAATCATATCAAGTGTTGAGTGTCATATACAGGGGCCTCGAAACGACTTTCAAATTGAAGGGATCTGGTAACTAAGGTCGGGGATAACGGCGGCTGCAGCATCACTCTCAAAGCATTTGAAATCTGATCAAACTGAAAATGGTCTTTTATGGCACATTCTTCTGGAAAAAGGTGTAATAAATGAAAAATACTACTTTATGAAAAAAGTGGGGGCAGTACCCCTGGCCCCCCGGTTTCGAAGCCCCTGACATATACAATTCAATGATGGATAGGGGCTGCTCTAATTGGAATTAGTCCTAGGTCATTTGATTTATGAGGTGGGTTGCTCAGTCCTTCCCTCTCTGCACTTGTTTTCCAAGTGTTACCACCGTAGCACGTACAGAAGCTGCTGGGTGGGCGCTGGACTCACACATTTTTAATCACCACCCAAGCGTGTTTGGACTATGCACCTTTTCTTTGCAGGGGAGGATTCTGCGCACTCGGCTACTTACCTTGACATTATGATTTATAATTACTACTGAATAGAGCCAACTGTTAGTCTCCTTATATTAGGTTAATACTTTTCTAGATTACACGTTTTTTATAAGAAAACCATAATTTTGCCTGAGCCTCATTTTTTTTAACTTTTCCTGAAATTGAGCCTAAGATTTTCTTAAATTTTTCTTAGCTTTTACTGAAATAAACTGGCTAGAATGGGTTAAGCATTCGCTATTATTATTGTATACATGAATCTGAATTCCATCTTTATCATTTTAATTGCAATAATGATGAAATATCGATTTTTGGCCAATAGAAAAACTAAATTCTTGAAATTGATCCTCGTGATTTTCTTAGGATTTTGACCATTTGAGCCTCATTTTCTTATAAACTTTTTTCTTATAAAAAAACGTGTATAGAGTTTATTTGAAGAAGGTTCAGTAGCAAACATGATTTTTGATGCTATGTAACATCTCTGATACTACACAACCAGTGATTTAGCTAGGATTTGGTGATTAAGGGCGTGGAGAAGCATGCTTAGCGGTCACACCCTATATTACGCTGTTACAAATACAGTCACAAGTATATTGTGAATGATAGGCCTATGTAAACGCTTCGAGGTATTACCATGGGTATCTTCATTTGCCATTGGTGAATGTAGCGTTCCCCTGCCTGAGCTTTTATAGCGTTGCACACACATCTTTGGTTTTGCAGCCACTAGAAAAATGACTTCGCTTGTTCTTTTAAATTTTAGATTCACAGTATTTCATTCCTAGTCATATTAGTGGTAATTTAAGAATTTTAATGGTAGTTGCAGTCAAATTTTGAATACAGAGTTTTAAACAATTGTTCGTATTGCTTTCTAGAGAGTGCTTAATCCTCCTTTGCCCGATGAAGTGCTCGTTAATTTTCATGTCAATTGTGACAAATTGGTTTTCTGCGCTTACGTCTTAAACAGCCTGACAGGACCTCCATCAAACCTCGTAAGTTTGATTGCTCTTTTATGCTGGAAAATTAACGGTATTGGATATAAAACCCATTGAAATACAAATGACTTTACCAGTTCTTAGAATTTTACTGATGACTTCATACTGCTCCGCTGTCGCCAGATAGCTATTTCCAGGGACGATGGAGCATTAGTAGGGGCAGGAATGTGGAAAAGGGTATTTGCAATGATTATGACGTAATAATGGCGTCAAAATTTAAACTTAAGGGCTACTTTTCTCATGCAATTGCTCCCAAACATCGTTGCATTTCATGGCAAGTCATGAAATCCTGAGGATAGAAGGAAGTCGAACCTGCTCCGGTGTCCCTGGCTACTTGCCCTAGTATTTGGAGCAAGCTAGAACAGGATTTCCAACGCATGACCCATGGTCCATTTTATGCCCACCATGTTTTCTAATGTGGCCTGCGCTGAAGCTAAAGTAAATAGATAAATGTATTGGTATTTAATTTGTAGAAGTGGCGTTACATCTACGACACAAGTCTGAATGTACTTGTAAAAATCCTCCTTCGCAGGAACTCTTCTATGGGTTGATGGAGCAGCCTACTCTTTGGCACCGAATAGTAGGTGGGACCCCGATTGCAGATTTTTCAAAATTTCACCACTTATTTCCATTTATTGAATACCCCCTCCCCGAACTAAGCAGTTTTGAAAAAATCCAACCCTCACATTTTAATAACCTACAGATTTCAAAGGTTTAGAAAAGATAAAGTCGTAAAACACATTGACTTTCCATTTATTAAACACCCTCAAACTAAGCAAGTTTCAAGAGAATCTAACTCCCCCCCCCCC
>WIPJ01067638.1:447719-460297 GCA_018155075.1 Cassiopea andromeda | reverse complement strand
ATATATATATATATATATAATTTTAGTGTATGTATGCATATGTATTTATGTAGAGATGCATATATTTGTAATTATTATCTTAGTATATCTGATTCTCTTGTGGTAAATATCCAGTTTTTATGTTGAGTGATGCAGTCTGCCTTGCTAACGAAGTAAAAGATATTGTATTAGCCATCCAAGTTCGCAAAATTATCAAATGGTGACATTTGATATCAAACCAGGTGGATATGCCACCTCATTAGGCAATGAATCGAGTGCTTCTGTTGCCGCATTTGTTGTGCTAACACATTCTTGCGATCTCAGCCTAATTAGAAAGGTGATGTAGACACCTCTTTGGCCTCAAATCGTGTGAAAAGACTTTGGTTCGTTGTTGTCGTTTTGCTCCAACCATATTCCACGATTTTTATTACGTTTTTCTTTGCAAGTAGACCCCAGACCTTTTTTCACCATGTGATGAAGCCTGCATTAATGCTGGGTGGCCAATGCTTGTTGCTAGTGTAATGTTTTTGTCTGCAGCTGCAGGCGGTGTTTCGTGAAGAAATGATAAGCTGATATCGCCTGGCCATTATCTCCAGTTTGTTGAGCCATTTTAACATATTTTGCATGCACAAATAAGAAAATTAGCAATTTGTATGTAGAAAGTGGCCCAGTGGAGTCATTTTCCACTAATTGAGTTAATCAATTTGACTTAGCAGCAGACTGATTATGTCGCATGCATTGCATTTCGGCTTTGAGCTGTTAAGCTGCTTTACAAAGATAATGATTGTTGAGATTAGTTATGCGTAAAATCTAATTAAATTGTTGTATCATCATCATATCCAATCATGAATAATTCAGGTTTACACTCAGTCGACGAAATGGTTGAAGTCTTTGCTAAACATTTCCAACTGCTTTATTCTGAGTTGAGAGCAGTTGGAAATGACATTTCTCACGAAAAGATTTAAGTTACATAAAGGGAAGAAATATTTTGTCTTAATGTATATGAAGCCTAGGACTCTGGGTAAAATCCTCTATCGCCAAACTGATAAGAGACTTTCCTTTCACGGTGTCGTCTCTACAAGGCAGCTGCAGCAGTCGTGATATGGATTACATGCACTTTTTATAGAAAGAGTTTCTATGGGAGTATTAGAGCGCAAATTTGTTGAAAGTTAAGAGTAATTCTGGTCAAATGCCAGGCTCAAGGTTTATTGAGACTTAGATTTGTGTTTATTTGGGATTTATAGATCATAGAATTGAGGTAATTCAGGGAGGAAAATCGGGGAACTTTATGTTCAATCAGGGAAAATCAGGGAGAAATAAGATTTTTCACAACATTAGAGAAAATGAGGAAAGTGTCAAGTTTTTTATTGTTTTATTTGAGAGTAATGGCTTCCCCATACTCAATCACACATCCAGTTGGGGGTGAAAGTTGCCAAATTTTTACCCCTTTGTCTGTCATTCTATCCTGTGCAGTCATCTTGAAGCACTGTTGCGTGTTTTATGATACCAAGAATTTTAAATGATCAAAAATAGGGTCAAGTCTCTCCCAAAACACCATATCTGTCCAAAGAAATGATAAAATCCAAAGTTAGGCTTAAAGGAATATCAGGGAAAATCAGGGGAGAATGAGTGGGATTTCACTGAAAACATCAGGGAAGGTCAGGGGAAAATGACTATGATTTCACTGAAAACCTCAGGGAAAGTCAAGGGATTTTTCATAGTGGCAGCCTATATATAGATTTTCATAATGTTGATGCAATGTTTTATTATTCTGTTCTATTATTGTTTTGTTTTTATTAAGAACTAGGGCATCACCAATAGTCTGACCTGCTTTCTTTAGTCTTTTGGTGAATTTGAGATTATTAAATCTCAGCAAAGTGTAGTATTCATACTACCATTGCAACAACAACAGCAATAACGACCACAACAACATAATTAGCAACAACAACAATTGTGAGGTTGAATCATACAAGATTTCATGTGCTGGAGGCCATGAAGCTTCGCAGTCGAAACCAAGTTAACGGTTTTAATATGCAATACAGCACAATTTCCTGCATTATCAAATAAATCAACAATCTTGTTTAGACACACCAAGAATGCCATTTTAGATAGTTAATTAGCCATAATTGTGCCAGTATTTATTATTTTCAATTTGTTCAATATATCAATATTATTCGATACGAGTCTTAACCAGTATCTTGTGTTTAAGAGTTGAGTTGAGAAAAGTTTTCCGCCCTACGAAGGCAGAGAAAATTTTCATTTCTGTCACTGAATAGCTTGCAAAATTTGGAAACCACACAGTTCTGCTTCCACTCCTTTGCCTTCTATCACAGCCTCACTTTGATTAAAATCTGTACACTTGGCTGTGTCTCCTTCATTGGCCCAAATACAGCTAATGAACAGTCAGCATGCAGAAATGGGACGACAGATGCACATTAGGTTACCTCTATATGATTTGTGCATGGTTTATCAAGAGTAGATGAAGAATAGACCCTATGACTCAGTGAAAAGCAAGCAAACAGGCCAGATATTCAATCGTACAGTTATACAGCTGTAGGTTGAACAGGTATTCACTTGGCAAGCACGTGCGAATATTGACTGTATATATTAGCATACATGTGTTAATATATTTTCTTCTAATCAAAACATGATTGACTATTAAGATATTCATGCATTGGAAATTGCTTAGATCAATGTGCGGCGGAACTGCAAGCACTTTGTAACGAACTGGTTATTTTGCTTGGTCGAGCAATAAAGTAGGTTCCTCTAACAGATGTCATAGTGTTGTCCCACACATGGCACCATTGCTATTTCATTTCATTTTAGTTATGAAACCATGGTTACACCTTCAATCAAGGACTGCTTTTCAGGGGGTTTTGTAAGAACCATGCAGGAGAATTTATAGAAAATAGGCGCTGTGTTTATTAAAATAATAATAATTGATATTAGTGTAAAAATTGAAAGCAACAGAAATGAGACTGGAGCAGGGAAGAAGTTTTTAAGCTTTGAAAGTGTTTGCTTTCTTGAATAATTTTCCTATTTCATCATCATCATCAAGTGTGATGGAAAAGTTCTGCTTCTTTCTAACTGCTTGAATTATGTTCGTCCTAGGGAATTCCCTGTCAACGTCATACTATCAAGCTAAACTTCCATCATCCGCTCCAGCTGCTGTCAATAACAGAATGGTCCTTTGTCTTGCTGATAAACACCCCCATTGCTCTGCTCCCATTACTTTCATCATACTCGTTGGTACTACTCTTGTTTATCGTTGATATCGAATGTAAATCCTGATGTCGAGGTACAAACTTAAGAGCAGGGGTGATTTCTAATGATTTTAGCAAGGGGGGCTCTGGGTGCAATGTCAGAAATTGGGTGTGGCCCAGCCACACCCATATCTTTGATGATGGAGATATGATACTTTAATCTAATTGTGATATAATATAGCCAACATCTACAAAGATCTCAATAGCCATATAGTAGTGAGGAAATTCATCATAGCAACACCATACAAAACATTGGAAGCAAGGTCAATGCGCTTTGAAAAGCAAGGTTGATACAAAAGTTTGGGGGGCTGAGCCCCCAAAATAAACAAACATTTTAGCTAAGGGGGCCCTGTCCCCCTGAGCCCCCTAGAAATCACCACTGCTTAAGAGTTGACTGTTTGGTGATGTAGGATTACCATGGGTATTGGTTCCCACACCCTTCAGAAGCCTGGATAATGAAGTCGCGCTCATTTTTCACTTTCGATGTTTGCTCTATCTTAAAACTTTGCTTTTTGTTATAGAAACTTCAAGCTTTGACTATAAGTAAACAATCTTTGTAGTAAAAAAAGCCAAATAATATTTTGAAGTTTACTGAATGGTCGGAGAATATTGAAGTATTTACCGAATGGCACGAAAATACTGCTGAATTTACGTGGAACGAAAGTACTGCCGAATGGTATGAAAATATTGTGGGGGTGTAGCACTCCTTGCACCTCACGGCAAATCCGTTTATGCTGGTGTTGAATTTGGTCAGGCTTCCTTGTATCTCACCTTGGAACAATTTTAGAAACCCATCAATAAAGGAGATAAATATTACATACGGTCAGTTGTATCCATAGCAATATCATTCAATACATCAACAGCATTTTAATTAATTATGTTGTTGACAACGCATCATAACTAGTTGCAATCATGCATTCCTACGAATATATCTTTTCTATGTTCCGATGAACTTGAGTACACATTTATAAGAAACTTTTCTATAAGAAACACGAGGCTGAAAATTCGGCAAATATTAAGAAACATTAAAAAAACATACGTAGGCTGAGCTTAAAGTAATAACTTGCAACAACTGCTTTTAACTAGTGAATATTTGCTCAAACCAGCAAGAAAATAGAATGAACATCCATTACATGTATCACAAAACCTAGGCATCCTTCTTCTTGCATCAACGTTGCCTAATCTGAGTTCTTATAGTCATTGGAAGTCTTTAAATTTAAGAAATAGTTTAAAAAAGTTTAAGGTGGGATTTGATGAAATATTAAGAAACAGGCTGAAGCCAGAGAGTTTGTTTCTTATAAAAATCCGTGTAATTTAAAAAGACAGTGAATCAATATGTAAGCCAAACAGCCATCAGTATGGCTAAAGTTTTTCGTATAATATTTGATTAATACCACAAGATAGTTGACATAATTGAGTTGCTTGTCAGCAGTGGTGTAGAGCTAGAATTGATAACCAGAGAGACTCAAGTAGAGGATCAATGTGGAAAGTGAATCACCCTTTGTTGTTGCTGCTGTTGCTGTTGTTTTCGTGTTGTTTTTTTGTGAACTGACTGTGTAGAAACAGAGTTTAAGCAGCAGTCTGTGCTGTGAACATGCAACCAGAATTGCTTTGCAAAATACCTGTGTCATTACCCTAGTCTGTCATTTTTGCTTTCTGTTTTTGAAATACTGAAGGGCCTAAAGCCCCCAAAACTGTAACAAGAATTACTTACTAGATTCTAATTTTCGCGGAGTCTTTTATTTCGATCTCGAAAATAAATTAATGGCATTTTTGCCACTTACAGTTACTTTCATGCCTGTAGACAATAAGGAAAGGAGAGCTGCCCCCAATGGTCTCTAGGGCTGTATATAGAATTACTCCGCACACTGTCTTTTTTATTCATTGCATAGTTGGCTTCGATGTCTATGCCTCCCATGGTGATTTCTAAAAATTTTAACAAAGGGGGCTCTAGGTGCAACCACGCCCATATTTTGGGTGTGACTTAGCTGCAATCACGCCCATATTTTTAAAGACGCAGATATGATGCTTTAGTTTAGTACTAATAAAGTATAATAAACAATTAGAAATGTCTCAATTACCATGTAGCAGTGAATATTTAATTATTGCAATCCAAACAGCTTCAGAAGCAAGGTCAACACACTTTGAAGAGCAATGCCAATGCAAGAATTTTTGGGGGGTTAAGTCCCCCAAAATGAACAGTAATTTTAGCATGGGGGTCCGCCTTCCTGAGCCCCTAGAAATCACCCCTGGCCCCCACAATCAGCTGTATAAAGCACTGACTTTCGAGTTGATGGGTATACTTCAGGGACTGGTCCTTATTAGTCCCTGGGGTAGGGCGGAAAGAGGAGTGCTTTAACAAGTCGCAACTCATCCAGAGCTCCATTGAACTTTTGAGACTCCATCAAAAAGTCTAGCAAAAACCAGCTTATAAAAATTGATGCCACAAGAGTTACGTTGCCCTTTGATGCATTCTGGGATTTGTGCTGTTTGAAAAATTTACATACATTATTTTATTTAGGGAGGTTTGACCAATTATAATTATTCGCGCCCAGTTACGTACCGCTTCAATGCCCGCAAGCTGAGACTGTTCCTCCGCATAGCTATAATACAAAAAGCACCGTGAAGGAGCGCTCGACGAGAATTTCTTCATTCAGTCAGTCAATAGAAACTACGGTGCTCATTAAATCCATTGTGCTGAGCAATTTCCGATGCGGATTCTTTGGTGTTTTTTCTATCATACTAAATATGCATTGTAAAGCAAGACTATCTGCACAAAAAGAGAGATATCCAGCATATAGATTTCCGCTAATAGGCCAATATCAGACATGCCATTCTGCACCTTCAAATGTATTACAAATCCTTTGTACTTTGCCACCAAAATAAACCAGTGGCATATTGTGTTGAAATGACGTATTTCAATGTATTTCGATCTTCTTTAGAATGTCTCTGTTGATCCGAGTGCAATAAAAATCTGTCGACAATGCTCCATGTTACTCAAGCAGATCTAACTATGCGGAACGGCCTTCAAATCGCAGTAATTGATAGTCACGGGGGGAGGCCCCAATGAGTTTAGTTTTCGTGCTGCGCAGGCGCTTGCGTTACTCTGGATTTATTGAAAAATGAACTGCAACTGATATACAATGTTTAACCTCTTCATACGGAAACAAACTTTAATTTTGCTTAAACGCAGAATCTGTAGCAAAAAAGTACTGATACTACATACACGTGAGAAATTATGATACTATTTCACGGGCCAAACTTGATTTCATATCGGGCCAAATTTGGCCGCGGGCCTCAGTGTGACACATGTGTCCTAGGTTGACGGGCAAGCTCCCAGAATACATGTTCTTTTCTTAAAGAAACCAGGCTAAGAGCTAGTATTAAGAGTGTCTTGAATTTGGGCCACATTCAAGTATTAGAAGTCCGTAAGTAATAGTGTTGTAGCAAACATAATGCGTCAGTATGATTTAAAATATGAAGCAATGTCGTGTTCACATTGTTTCGGTACAGCTTTACATTGAACAAGGTAACGACTATAAATGCCCCATGTGTCTAAAGTTTCTTAGCTCTTTCCTTGTAGTTCCAAAAGTTTCTCAAATTTTTAGTCTGTCTAGTACTAGGTCGCTTATAAACTGAAGAAGTCAATTGTTTCTTAATACCCTCAGTTATAAATAGCCAGCCATTTTAACAACCGAGCAACCACCTGTTAATCCACTGTTTGTACGATTACGTCCTCGAATTCTCTCTTGTATTTACCTTTTAGACGTGGACCTAATTTTGTTTGGTGTTCGTTACTTCCTGGGCTAAACTGCTAATAGGCCTTATTCCCGTTTTTAATGGACACCATTTTGTACCACGAAGGGTGCGTCATTCGTATTATCTTGTAGAGTTCATTTTAGTTTTTTGTTGTTTGTGATTTTTGTGATTTCTCGGGATTTTTCAAAGTTTCTGAGATTGTTCCGAGTGATGTACCCCTTAAAATGTCTCAGGTTCGAAATGAGCTTGAACATGTTTAGGGTTTATCTCACATCCATACAGCTGGCCTTTTTCTTACTTCCAGTTCAATTTTCATTACCTATGCAATTTTTTTAGCCTATTTGACTTTTCTAGCCTACTTGGAGTGTATCCGCGATGTTGACATCGCCAATTCTCGTTATTTGTTTCTGACTTTTGCCAAGCCGATTCGGAATTTACTCTTTAGAATGGCTGACGGTGTTTGCATTCTTCGTATCTGTGGAGTGGAGCTGTATGTTTTACACACCCTTCATCACTTGTAACCAATATTACTGAGGTAATAGCTAGTTCAGAGCTTGGTCAAAAATCAGATCTTTCTGGGGAATAATTTCACAACAACAATGTTCCTTGTGTACTAAACCCCCGGCTGGAACGGCGCAGGATTTTCTGATTTCGTTTAACATCTTTGTCGTCTGTGTATACGTTTCCTTAGCAATCTGTGATCAAGCTGCTTAGGGCATCACGGAAAGAGTCAACGAACGGCCACATTGAAGCTTGTCACGTCGAATTTCTGTTATTTGTAATGCCAAATCGCTCAAGGATCACGTCTTTTTCGGAATAGTTTACCATCACAATACAAGTCTAGGTTTACAATCGCAGAGGGATCCATATCGTAAGTGCTTTTGACGGCTTTTGACACTTCACATTCATGAAGAGCGTATCTCCTGTAATCCATGCTTTCAGTACAGAAATCTTTACATAGTTCGGACTTAATTTGGTGTTTAGTGCAGTCTAGAAAGGTCATATCCATTAACGAGAGCACAATTGATTCAACATAGCGGATATATTTCTATTTACCGAGCACAACGAAGGAGCATTTACAGCCTCTTGTTTTGTGGTAGTATCAATTAAAGTCATTGAACTGTATACAGTAGACACTGTAATTCAAACGGACGATTAAACACCTTACAGTATCAAATTGTTGAATTAGTACTTGATGTGAGACATTCGTAAGGTACCCAGTTTCGCGCGAGCAATTTCAACAATGAAAATCTTGCTTCAATATGGGAGGAAACGGTCTGTTTTTGAGATAGGAGAAAATGATACTGTTGGCAGTTTGAAAACCTTACTCAAGGATCAATATTCGCTGAATCTGAAATCTTCAGGTGACAGTGAAGATATGATTTTGAAGATAGCATACGCCGGTTCACAATTGAAAGATGAATGGATTATTTCCGACATCGGAATTCTACCCGGCTCGGTACTTCAATGCTCTCTGGAATCACGTGATAAAATATACCTCAGAGCTTACTCAGGATTTAATAAGAGAACCTACGATTTCACAACGCCAATAACGTTGGATGAGACTACTATTGAAGAATTCAAGAGCATGATGCAAGATATCTCTGGAATCCCAGTGACCATGATGCGGTTGTGTAAAACCCCAAACGGACTGGAAATGTACGACGGAAAGACGCTCAGTGACTATGACGTCATGCTCGGTGATACTATGCATATTGATATATGGGACGGAATGGGGGATTTTCTTTTATCTGTTTTTGCAGGTGATGTCACTACCACTATGAACTCCCTTGTTGAGTTTGCAGAAGACCCAATGCTGCATCAGTATCAGCTGCGTGTGGCGCTGTTTATAGCCTCGTTCCACGGCTACTTGCAGCTTGTATCGCAGCTGTTAAAATCTGGAGCCCGTTGTGATAGTCCAGTTGGAGTACACCCAGCCAGAAGCTGGTGTCAGAACTCATTTGCACATCCGTTAAGTCTTCAGACTCCTACGCATGCGGCTGCACAAAATGGAAAGATCACGTGTTTACGGTTGTTTATTCACCACAATCCGGCATGCATACTGCCAAGGGATGGATTTGGACGCACACCAACTGGTGTCGCCCGAAAGTACGGTCAAAAAGAATGCTTCAAGCTACTTGTTGCTGAACAGTTCCGCGCTCAGAAGTACAGCGGCCTCAGTCTCTCCGTTTACGGCAAAGTGCGGAAATGGTGTGATCGTGCCCGGGACCGCGTTGCATACTACCGCCTTGATTCAAATTTCCCGGTACTTTTAGCGACCTCTGATAAATCCGGACACTCTGCAGTTGTTGGCTCGCCTATACAAATGAATGGTTTTGGAGATAATATACAGTCAAGTGCTAGCAAACTTGACAAAACAAAAGTCGACACTAAAGCCCAATGGTTATGGCCTAGGCGGGAAGAATTCAGTAATATGGTTAAAATTAGTGATGACAAGAAAGTACCAAGAACACTATACAGAGCGTTACCATCGGTACGCAACTTTAACACCAGGAACGTTGTTAGACGCAGTAGCAGCCTAGATAGTGTTCGAAGCACAACCAGTAACTCCAATAAGGGGGAAACCGATAAATCAGATGGTGTTAATGGAAGAGTACGTTTGAAAACTAAACCGTCAGGTGAATTTCCCGTCTGCACTTGTAGAGAAAATGCATCTAAGGCAAATTTCAGTTCATCAAAAGAATATAAATGCCAGAAATGTGGCTTCAGTAGCACAGTTAAGCTTCCAAATATACAAACTAGTAAAGCAAAAAGTCTCTCCAACCTGGGCTCATTTTTTATTACACAGGACATCAGAAATGGAGATAACACTATTGAAGAAGAAGTCGAGCCTGCCGATCCAGCTTCTGCGCCTCTGGCTACGAAGACAGCAGCACCGAAAGATACTTCTCGCCATTCTATTAAAGATCCCAACAAATTATTGACTAAACAGGCTCATAGTTTCATTGAGCAAACAACAGGCCAGAATAGTAGAGATTTGGCTCGTTCGAGCTTAGAAGTTTGTGAGACATTCACTACAATGGGGTGGCTGAGACGTTTAAATCTTGCCACGAATTATAATAGAAAAACACTTCTAAGATACATGCGTGATAAAGGACATCGTCTTTCAACGGAGGCCTCGTTCAAGTGAGTACTTTGGTATCATCGAGACGAGACTACATAATCTCCCTATCACGGGGGGGGGATGACGCTCTGTTCTTCAAGTTACAGAACTTTAGATCACCGCAGACTCATAAATAGATTTCAAGAAATTTAAGTCCCTATAACTCCATTCATTGTCTACAATAAGTTCATTCACTGACTAGAGTAGTTTATGTATTAAATCATATTTATAACAAAAGAGCTCAATTTTCTCTTTTTAAGATCAATTTCATCTTTTTGGCGATATCGTTAGTCTCATTTCCGATTTTAAGTCAATCTCATTCCCATGTACGCAGTGATGTAGAAGGGGACGCGAGAGGAGCCTCCCTAGCTGTGACTTGAATGGGGTGCAGCCCCCAACTCTGTAAATTTGTTTTAAATAAAGCCCTGTTTACACTACACAAACTAACCCGGGGCGAACCCGAGTTAGTTTAACCCGGGGCGAACCCTGTTCCGTTTACAATGCGAAAAAATTCTTCGCATCCTTCAAAGCAAACTGTCAATATATCCTACTTTCTTGCTAGAGAAAATAAAGGATGTATCCAAACTTTGGCCGTCTTCTCGTAGATTCGCTTTTTTGAGCAAGTATCTAACTGCTGAAGGATCTTTTCGTCAACCTATATTCTTATCAGGAGTAGAACTGCCTCATCAGCCCAAATTGAACCTCTTTCAACAGCTTTCGTACTCGTTTTAGGAAAATGTGTTCGATTGCCAATAGAGTTTTTAGTCTACAAGCACAATCAATGAAAAACCTGTTGAATCAAAGTGGATCACATGGCTACAATGTAGAAACACGCATGTACGAACAGTAAAACTGCCCCGGGTTCGACACTGATATGCGTTTACACTATGTTTAAAGCAACTAACCCGGGGCGAACCCACCTCTGTTGCAGGGTCAGTTTAAAGTGGCTCGAACCCGGGTTAAGTGCGTTTACACTACAAAAAATCTAACCCAAGTTAAACTATCCCGGGTTCGTCCCGGGTTAGCTTGTGTAGTGTAAATAGGGCTTAAGACCATATAGGAACCATTCATCTGTAAGAAAAAGGCTATTTTAGATTTAGAAGTCGATAAATTTTTAGCTCAGAAGATATGAGGTATTAAAAATGCGTTGTTTACTGGATGACATTATCATTTTATTACATAACTGCGTGGATTAATTAAGAATTTCTTATAAAGATACATGCAAGAAAGAGCCCCCCCCCCCTAGCTATCGATTTACTTCTACAACACTGCATGTATGTGCTGTTCAATTATGGCACCAGCGTACCTCTTTATAAGTATCATAGACTGGTAAAAGAAAGAGAGGGTTGAGCCTGTTAGGAATGGTGTAGTTTTGGTACCTCTTAGAAGTATTGTATCATTTTAGACGCTGCTTTCATTTTTCAAGCAGCCCACTTTAGAACTGTAGTATTTGCTCAACGTAGGTAATTAATTTACGTATACTAAATCAATATTATTTCCAATAATTAATTCCGTTTACTCGAATTCTTTAGATGTTTTGGTAAGTAATTAAGCAATTCAAAACTGAATGAAATTTATTTCCTAGATAGCAATATTTCCTCCTCTTTAGCGTTCGTGCCTTGTGGTGTGTGGGTTGATATCATGGAGATATGTTGTAGGAACGAGCGGAATTTACAGGAGACCCAGTTGTGAAGTTTGCAGTTAAGTTCTTTTGGTACTTTCCTGCCAATACTATGGTGTTTATTCTTTTGGTGGGTGTGGGAGTCATATTTTTTCGACATGATGGGCGTGGCGCTCATCTTATGCCGCACTTTGAAATCTTCTCCTTGGGTTTTTGGGAATTCGAAATACTGCATTTCTTTGATTATAAGCGGTGGCTTACATTTTTTATTTGGAACGCTTTGTTGCGGCTTATAATAGTTGGAGTACTGTATTCCTTCATTTTTGTACCATTTTTTAAAAGCAAATACTCTGCATTCAGTTAACGAATGCGGCCGGCTCTGTTATTTTTCAGAGTGCCATTTAATGCGGCTTACAACTAAGGGTGGCTGGTAATCGAAGAATACGATATGGAAAAAGTTTGCCGAAAGAATTGGCACTTTTGGTGTCTTACCAACAGAATGTTTGCTTGGGGTGTGATATCCAGCCTCCTACTGACGGAAAGGGGCTATTGTATAGTACAAATATTAATATCCCCTTTAGAGGCTGACCATTCAGGATTGCGATACCTTTGTACCCAGGGCCTGAGACTGACCTATCAAGATTGTGATGTGTTTGTACCCAGTGCCCGAGGCAGTGGTCGCTCATGGACTTATGCTGTGTTCGGAAAACATTGCTCATATTTCCTCAAGATTATCGATATAATTTGAGTGTCTTGAGGAATCGATAGTTCACTGAATAACACTCCACGCGTTGAAGTTTTTGAAGTATACACACACACACACACACACACA